>CAWUFW010019832.1:0-172168 GCA_963921515.1 Calotriton arnoldi
ATAGGAACAGCATAGCTCTTCTCCCTGGAAAGGTCCCTCTCCAAGTGTGTGTTTAGAACAACATGCATCCCCGTAATATCAAAGCACGAGTTTCCAGCAGCGCAGCTGCGTTAGCATGTTTTGTCTAGGTGCTAGTGACTCACCAGAACAGAATAACAAGGGGCATTGTTTATCGACCTTGCACATCGTGTTCAGACTAAACGCCAGGAACAGGCAGAGAACGCAGAGAGCAGACAGTTCTCATGTGAAAGGCACAAACAGAGTCTTGCAAAATAAAGTCATGTAGTAACGTGCGCAAAAGCAGCATCATGGCAGCAGAGCTCATGCTAACTTAGCAATGTTGACAATGACCCTAACGGCCATAAAACACCCTCCCCTTGGTAAGGTCATAGTATATAGACAAAAGACCAAAACAGAGTTCATGGGTAAGCAGAGTTCAAATGCACTTGAAAAAAACAAATTGGAAAAATTTAAAAAAAAAAAACATTTTATGTTGTTTAAAATCTTGTAGTTTCACGGAAGACGTGATTAATATGGAGGTGGTGAATCCATCAAAGTACGTGAACTTAAGAATGCAATTAGTTCCAAAAGGTCAAACCTATCGTTAGTAGAAAAAGGGATGCCATCCAATTTAGTAGGCCTAAGGAACAGACGTGTTCCTCATAATCTGATGCTTCCAAGAGCATATCCGGGCAACTTGCATGATATTCGATGAAGCTCCGTCTCAATAAGTTCTGCGCAGCCGCACAGATATTCCATTCAGGCAAGACTCCAAGTGCAGCTGCACGTGCCATACGTCCATCCCTAGAACAGGCCTGCTCATGGGCCACTAAGGGACCCATTAACTGGTCATAATCCGGGTCTGAACATGACGTATTGGAGAGGCATAAATCCAAAGCCCAGTAGAAGGGGCACTACTGACAGTAGAACACAGGTTGCACGCAAGTGAAGTAGGCAAAGCGAAAAGTTAGTCCATAACTCACGCTAAGTGTTGCTAATGGCAAGCATCCAAAAAGTTGTTGCATTCGGTCACGGTACATTTGCAATTGGTCTGGTCTGTGTATTACCACAAGATGAGCAGCCATTGTGTAGTAGGAGCAGAAGGATCAGGATTCCACCAGCTAGCGCCAGTAATAATGGGAACCCTCCGAAGACGCTGGAAAAAATAGAATGAATAAAGGCCGGTATTACTCCAAATATCGTCTGAAAAGAAGTCACAAGGCTGGATCCCACAAGTTTAAAAAAAATGAGCAAGGCCTTGTGTGTCAGACGCATTCAATATTTGAAGTATAAGCTCCCCAAAGTAAAGTGGGAGGTTCGTGTTCAGAAGTGACTGAATCTCGCTAGATGTTCTAGCCACCTGCAATTCGAAGGTCTCTCGAGCCGAAGTGAGAGGCACTTCTTGTTAAAACAATAGCGCTTTGAGTCTGCTTAATTTGTTGAAATCTGTTTTCAAAGTCGGAATGGAAGGCCAAATGGAACTGTCTACTTTCTCATGCGGGGGCGGAAAAAGCACATTGCTACAGCAAGTAACACGTTGTGAAACTGTTACTATATAAGGGATTCCTGCCCGTAAACCGCAGCAGTTGTGGTTATTCAAAATAAGATAACTGCCATTAGTAAGCAATGTAAAAGCGGGAATTATTGCTGGGATGGGAGTTCCTTTAAAAAAACAAGCAAGATTAGGCGCGGAGACATTACAAGCGCCGTGCAACTTAACATGTTTGCGAACTAGGGAATGTCCTACTGTGGAATCGCAGTCCTCCCCTGTTAGGAAAACTTTCTTATCCTCCCGTTGACATCTGTAAGTGAAAGGTAGGGACCATAATTCATGGAGAAACGCAGTTCCCAGGGGTTCAAAGCGGCCAACTGGGAAATGTTTCATGCAAGATTTAAAATGAAACAGCGAAAATGGGAGAGAGATAACCCCATGAATTAACCATACAGCTGAATCTGTCTCCGCTACAGAGAATGGCAAGTGTTCTAATTGTTCAATGTGTAATAGTGTGTATGTAGCGTCTTTCATGGACATAAATCTCTGTTTATCAGTTAGATTGAATGGTAAAAACAGAGCAGAAGCATTCAAATAATCCCAAGGTACTTTTCCCATTTTGAGAGTCTGTAACGTCCATGCAAATTGCATCACTGATCGTAATTGATTTTGACCATGATATAACAGAGATACATCATTCTGAACAGTATCAATAACAGAAGAAACAATATTATCTAAGGTATAAATGCGTGAAGACAGTGTAGTTATACTATTGTCCACTACTGCAAGAACTTTTTCTAAATTTGCTTTGTCAATTTGGCGCAGACAATGCGCCGCTTCAATTTGTGAAAGTTTCCATACTTCATTGTAAGCTGCATAGATAAACCTCTTTGATCTAGGAATCCGAGGACCTAAATAAAATCAGCCAAATTGATGTCGCTCGACAGGTGTTGTTTTACTGAAGTTAAAGTGAAGTGTTCCAACCATTGTTGGCACAATTTACCCACCGAATATGTGGTGACTGAATGTGGAAAACGAGGATCTGGTCTAGTCTGTGTGAAACCATGCATTGCATTATAAAAACACAGTTGGCATGCATTTGAATTGGTTTGCCACACAACAATTCGGACGGGTCAACATCAGAGACATTGAAAGTGTCATTGCGAAACAGAGTTTGCAATACATCGATCGAATAATTCGTGTGTGTGTGCCAATTATCATACACCGCCAATGACAGAATGGACGGGATATTTAAGTTTTTCGCAGTTGCCAAGCCAAAACAAGTAGTCTGGTGCACCGTATCATTTAAAAATAACATTTGTGCCGGAATTAGGCAGGCACGATGCAAAGCTTCAGTTCCCTGAACCTGCCAAGCAGTGAATTTCAAATGCTACTTTATCCCAAAGGATGCCATCTGCAACCGGGAAAGCTGAAATGTTCACAAGAGTCTGATCACGTTTCATGATATGGGACGATGTATGAGGGGCCAGAATTCCATCCACCAACTTTACAGCAGAGCGTTCTGGCAAATAATGACCATTGATGAGCAAGAAAAATACTGTCACAAATCCAATTGACATGAAAAGGAAAATCAGGATAAGCATCAACCAGATGTACGTCCAGGGCGGGACCAGGTATGTCTTTTTGAACCAATAGATGAAAATACTTGTTTTAGTCGGTTGAAGTGCCAAAGTGGAAGGCGAGGAGGAAGAGTCATAAGAGAAGCTCATACGGTCCCCAAAATAACCGCTCACTCCCATATTCATCAAATGCGGAAGGACGGCATCAGGTTGATGGTGTCGAGGACTGTTCGGCACTTCACTGTGCGACTCATCCGCAGGGTAAGTATACTCTACTTCTGCATTGGAAGAGGATGGAGGCAGGACAGGCAAAAGGTCAATAGTAGTTTCCGTCTCACCCTCAGCGATACGGGGATTACTTGAAGAGGTTGAATGCACCGGATTCAAAGAGATAGCGTTGCATGAAACTGCAGGAGTTACACTATTCAGAATCAGCCAGACAGTGTAGTTTGACATTGTCCACTGAAATGTATCTGTTGTCTTTGCGACCAGGCAAAGGTGATAGTATTACTGTACGAGTACCCTTCAATCCAAGTACTGGGACCGGTGCACGATAAGAGGGACCAAATTCTTTTTTGTTCTCCAGCTTTTCTCGTACCAGATCTCCAATCTTAGGAAGCCAGCCGGCTACCGGAATCAGCATTGCTGTGTCATTGGAAGAGGGCAAATGTTCAGTTGCGTAGCTGTCATGGGTCTTTTGTAGGTCCTGTAACATAGTAGAATGGTTATCTACGTCAAAGGTTGCGGCAGACGCCACAACGTCTAGACCATCAAGGTCTGGCACAAACATTTTAATGCCAAATAGCATTTTGTATGGGGTCCGCCCACCCAGAGATCTTCTAGGGAGATTATTAAGTGCACGTTGAACTCCATACAAATGGTCCAGCCAGTTCCTGCCAGTACCTAAGACCCTAGCTGTCAAAGATTGCTTTAAGTCATCCACTATAGAATTGCCCTCTGGCCTGTATGGAAACGAAAACTGCACAAGCACCCCCATCGACTTCATCGCATCCTTGTACGCCTTAGAGGCGAACGCTGGACCTTGGTCTGAATGGAAGGTGCCATAGGCAAACATCCTGACAAAGACACGCAAATCTCTAATGACATTTCAATCGTCAGCACTGCGTTGTGGCCAAACCCATAGGAATCTAGTGCAAGAATCAACTGCAACAAAAATATCAGAAGACAACGGACCGCAGTGATCAAGATATACACAGCCAAATGGCTGATTGGAAATACATAGCTGTGTTTGTGGTGGTCGTGAAACCGTAGAGGGTTTGATTTGCTGACATATGTCACAAGAAAGCACATAATTACGGGTTTGTTTATATAAACCACGCCACCAATAACGTTGCTGTAATATAGAGACAGTTGCAGACACTCCGGCATGCGCAGAAGCCATGCCTTCGTGTGCGGCCATGATCAAAGCAAGTCTGCGGTCCATGTTGGGAATCAGCCGATCCCCAACTGATGGAATTTTAGCATAAGGAACTTGTTCAGGAGTTAAATTATAAGAATACTTCGATGGGAAGCCCTGCGGATAAGCAGTTCCATCCAGTGGCGGCTGGTGACATTTGAAAGGGGTGAGGCGCAAAGTTTGTGGTGAGTGCACGGTGGCGAGCGAGCGAGCTCCAATGTCATAGGGAGGGTTCGGGGGAGTTCTCCCCCCGAGAAAATTTTGAAAAAAGAGTGGGCAAATGGTGCATTTTAAAGCATATTTGCAAAAGCAAGAAGGTTAATAAAGCAGTTGTCATAGTGTCTTTTCAGACTCACAAGCCTGTCAATAAATCTGCTGGCACTGCTCCAGCTCAGCTGTCCTTTCAGTCTCCCGTACACCCTTTAACACTCCCAGGCCTGCCAGTAAGTCTACAGTCACTGCCCCTGCTCCACTGTCCTTTCATACTTCCAGGCCTGCCTGTAAGTCTACAGACACTGCCCCAGCTTCACTGTCCTATCTGACTCCTAGGACCGTCAGCAAATCTACTGGCACTACCCCCAGTTCCACTATCCTATCTCTGCTCTCTCTGGCAGGAGAGGGCCCTCTAGGCGCTAGCAGTAATTTCTCGTCCCCTTTCTCACAGGAGAGGACCCTGGCAGGGCCTGGCAGTGGTTGCCGGGACGATAATGTCTAATAAGTCAGACTTTTTGCGGCTCAAGCCGTGTTTCCCAGATCCAAGTGCATTAGCTTGGAACTTTTAAGGGATTTGAAATCACTCTTATTGAATGGGATCCTCATTCACCTCGCAGTGCCACGGGCTTCCAATAATGGGCATCAGGGGTGGGGGCACCCCCACCACCAGAGTGCCGGTGTTGGGGACAGTAGCGGAGACTGCCTTTCCTATCACAGGCACTAGGAGGGAGAGAAGGCGAGAGGCAAGTGAAAGAGAGGGGGAGAAAGGAAGCGCAAGGGAAGAAAAGTGGAGAAAGGAGGGAAGAGAAAAGGAGAAAGTGAGTCAGGGGACAGACAGATGAGAAAGGACGAGAGAGAGAGATGGGGAGACTGAAGAAAATAGAGATAAAGGAGAAGGAGTAGTGCGGCAGAGGAAGGTAAGACCAGAAAGGAATAGGAGAGAGTGCAAATAAAGTGATAGAGAGACAGAGTCAGAGAGAGTGAGCCAGGGGCAACAAGAGAAGGAATAAATGTGGGTGAAAGGTAGGGAGATGGAAAAAAGGAAGACGCAAAAACATGTGTAACTGTCTCTGGAGCATGAGACAGTGTTTCAAGGGCCTTGCCTCGAGAAGAAGAGACACCAGGGTGAGAGGACAGCTCAGAGTCGAATACAAGGAGACAGGGCAAGTTTGGCCCCACAACATCATCCATCAGCAACAGGCCAGCCCAGACAAGAAAATGAAGTGAGGCGCAGACACCACAGCTGATCTATGAGACCCGACAGTCAGCAGTCCTAAGGTTTTTGCTGCCCTTGACAAAATTGCTCTAGAGAGCCACATCTAGCAGCCACCTCTCTAGTGTGCGCACACGAAGGAACAAGTTATTTTACTTATATGTGGTGACCTGATGCATTTAAAGGTGCATGCAACCCCATACTTGCAAACCTATCTCAGAAGACAGAACCACCACCCTGTGCCCTTAATCACCCACCGCACAGCTTCAGAAATGAAGCGGTTTCTTTAAGAAATTAGACTTTATTGTTGTCATTTGATATTCAAACTCACCAAATCGATGTCAGGGATACATTACAGACAAACGTGGCATTTAAAAGGCTTGATGCTACCTCCTAAGAACCTGAATACTATGTAAAAGCGAGGAATACATTAAACACTCCTCCGCAAAGAAATATGCAAAGTGTGTGTGTATGCCATGTTCTTCTATTGTAAATGACAAACAAGATTATAAACGAGTCTAAAAACTACTGAAATTAAATAATGTCTGAAGAAACCGGAAGTTATCTTGTTAGCACTCTTGAAGATGCACTTTTATTGTCTCAGTGAAAGTGCACCTTGAGCAAGTGCGCAGTGCAGCCTGTTATTCACTTAGCTGCACAGACTGAAATGATACTCACTGGTACAGCCAGGAGCAGGAACGTGAAGCAATTAGATTCAGAAGGGGCACCGGAGGGCAGCGGCAAGTGTGGAGGGGGCTTTACAGCTAATTTACCGGCAGCACTGACTAGAGATACACATAGAAAAAAGGCAGTTGCTGCAATGTCAGCATGATTGGCCTCCTTTACAGCAGTAGCAGACTATTACAATACTGACAAAGAGTGTGTTGCAACACAATGCTGACAACATGGCTTTACAAATAATTATTCCTATGCAGATGGAAGACAGCACTAAAAGAGGTGTTGACAGTCAGCTCCTTCATCCCATTTTATAGGCAAACAAATCAAACTGTCTCTGCCTGTACGTAAGGCTAAGTAACCATGGCAAGGGTTATGCACGGACGCATTTTAAATGTGTTAACTGTTTGTTAAGTGCGGCCCTGCCCTGAACAGCGTGGTGCTGCGCCTCACGCTATACCTACTAACTCCCATGCATTCAGTCCTCCTGAAGCAATATGCTGATGCTCCCCCCAGGCCTGGGGAATGTGCCCCCCTCCCCCTGTACAGGCCTAGCCAAGATCAATAAAGATGTATCCTGGCGTCAGTTCATGTGGACTAAAAGTGGGCCCAATTACAAGAATTGAATGGACCTGGCCAGGGCCCGGCAGCAGTCAATTTAATTTTATTCTTACCTGGGCTGGAGAACACAAAACACACGATGTCCACGAGTCCCAACATGCAGTGCTGTGCGCAAGCAGCCAGTAGGACTGGCAGCCAGCACTGCAGTATATCATGTGGCTGGCTCAACACAGACACAAACGCAGTGTACTAAAAATGTCGTCCAGGATTTAGAGCCTCACTATAAGTCGAGTCTGCGCGGATGCGATTTCTTGGCTTTCTGCCTGCCACACCCCTTTCCAACTCGTCACAGGGTGGGGTCCCACCCTACACCATGTAATGAGTTGGGAAAGGGTGTGGTGACAATGCTCTCCACTCCCTGATTGGCGTGGAAGCTTAGCAATACCGGGCCGGTATCAAAAACGCCCGGGGCTAACTTTACCTCTATGCCATCAGGGGGTGGAGACTGGGCCTTGATGTTAGGTCGTTGCCGAGCTGATGACCTCACAGGCCTCAGGGCTGTGAGATTTTCAGCCCGGCAAACACCCAGGGGAGCAACTTAACGCACGCACGCAGTGAAAGTGAAGTCACATGTCCAGCAACAGCACCAGTGTCGGTGTATGGGGAAAACAGTGCTTACAAGGGGGATTTTTTTTTTTTTTATTAAAAACAAGATACGAGCATTGCTATGATTGCTTTGTACAGTAGTTACTGAATGTAAAGGGGGCGGCGCCCGGCCGCCCTTGGACAGAAACCGCCGATGGTTCCATCCTTCGTAGCAGCTACAGCTGCCAGAATGTCATTATCTATCTTAGTCATGGACCTTGTAACTGCTGCAACGGAACACGCGGCTACTGCAGATTTGGCCGCCTCGTCAGCCAAAGAATTACCAGAGGCATGTGCTCCCACGCGCTGATGGCCAAGAGTATGTATAACCTGTGTGAGGGGCAGACGTTCTTTAAGTTCTGCCACTCGAACCCAAAGCGTTTTATGCTTTATTGCGCTGCCTTTAGAGTCTCGATAGTCATTTTGAGACCAAAAGAATAAGTTGTCATTAAAAGACTGAACACAGTAGTAAGAATCGTATACAATAAGAGTATTCACATTAGGATCAGCAAACTCGAGAGCTAGAACAAGAGCACGCAGCTCCGCCAATTGTGCTGTACAGTCTCCAAGTGCCTGAGTATGCACTACGGAAGACTTAAATTCTCCATTTACTATTGAACCAGCCGCAATAGCGCAAGCCGCTGAAAAAGAGTGTTTGGACACGACGGCCGGTTGAGCCGAGCCATCGTTGTAAATGATACATTTGTACTCATCCAAAGAAAGCAACGACAACGGAGGAGGATGAACATGTTCATACTGTAAAAACTCGTGTGTCTGAAGAGCAGGATTATAGATAAACGTGACATCAGCCGATGTCAAAGAAGTAGCTAATTGTATCCAACGGGGATGTAGTGCCTTAGAGTTGGGTACACTTGCCTTAGTCACTGCTTCTAAAGCAGGGAGAGGCGTGACCATAAGAATGCGTTTTCCCTGCGCCAGCGAGCGTTCTTTCAGAATCGCTATTTGGACCGCCGTCAAAACTTTTTCGGCATTCGAAAATCGCATTTCAGCCGATGTGTACAAGTGTGATTTGTATGCAATTGGTACTGTGTATCCTTCATTGAACGTCTAGTAAGTGAAACCCACCGGCCCCGGTACTATACGTATTACCAGGTTCGTGGTATTATCACGCGTTCACAAGTAGTTAGTTGCAAGCAGATCTGATTGCAAAGATTGTAGAATAGTGGTATGTTCTGGAAGCCAGCTGGCAGAAGAATATGTTGGTTGTATCAAAGCATAGAGCGGTTTGATACGCTGGGCATAATTGAAGATGTAAGTCCTTCCAAAATGTAAAAATCCCAGCAATGACTGAAGTTTCTTCAGCGTAGAAGGAGGTTGCAATTGTGCACATTTCTCTAGAGAGTGGGGAGATAACCCCCTACCTTCATTATTGAGCTCATAGCGCACCGCAAAATGAGCGATGTGTGATTTTACAAAATTGAATTTGTATCCATAGTCGGCAAACGATAGAATGATATGGTCGACTCGGACAAGATGCTGCATTAGTTCGTCGTCCGTCAGTTAAATATCATCTACGTACGAGAAAGCATCTGGATCTATGTTGTGCAGTAAAGACGCAACACGTGCAGCAAAAGCCCCGGGGCTGTTCTTATACCCCATAGGCAAGCGCGTACATTTTTTCTGATTTCCGACTGTGGTGAATGCTGTCAAGTCACGGCTCTCAGGAGCCAAGTTATGACTGTAGAAACCATTGGATATGTCCAGTGTAGTTTTGTATTTTTTACGAACAAGGCTGTTCACTAGCGCAAAGCTATGTGTGTTCTGTACCGCGAATATACGACAATGACTATTCAGATTTCGATAATCCAATACAATGCGATATGAACCGTCAGGTTTTGATACCTGAAAAAGAGGATTATTCATCGGTGACACACAGGATTCAATCACTCCTTGATACTCCAACTGAGTCAGAATGTCACAAACGGGAGCCTTAGCTTCTCGTCTGATTGGGTATTGTGGCTGTGGCATAGAGCATAATGGTATCTCATGTGCCGGTGAATCTCTATCCCAGCCCACCTGATTACGGTACACCGCTGGGGCAAGGGCCAAAGCCCACTCAGATGCGTAAGCCTTTGCATGTTCCTCAGGGACGTAACGTGAAAAACTCGGAAGTATCACGTCCTACCCTCTAGAGGCGGCTAGCATAAATGGTGGAGGCCAATCTGCCTCATTCAACAAAATGTCGTATGAGGAGGTGAGATTTTCCCAGAAAACCGCTGTTATTGTACGCTGTATATCACCTTCAATTTGGAAGACAATTTCATAGTGTCTATCCGGGGGGGCAACTCGTGTGTCTGCTGTTTCCACTGTAATAAATGTATCAGTTGCTCTCGCCTCCAGACAGGAACGCAGTGCCTCCCGCACTATGGTAACCTCCGCTGCGCTGTCGAGCAGAGTCACCGCCCATGTCCAATCTAGAAGCCGCGTTCTCACCGTCTGAGGCATACTTCGCGGGTAAAGCAGCAACCTTTTTCTTCTGATATGGGGGTCGAAAACGAGGCAGTTCCTCTTGTTTGGCTATAACGTCAAACTGTTGACGGTGATCCCGTCCTTGCTGTGTGGTCGGACCTTTGCCACGATCCTGGCGTTCCCCACCACTGACTTGAGAGTCCGATGTGTCCTGTAAAGAATGAGGAGAATGCTGATCAATGACTTGAAACCTATCAGGAGTCTTAATTTTCGCGCGATAGTGCACGTCATAAGAACGCTCAGAAGACTTGGGTATCGGCGAACCAGCACGCGAACCTTGCTTCTGCTGTTGCTGCCCCTGGTTTTTATTTCTCCAGTTCTTTTTAGGAAAGAACGGGTGCCCATCCTTATCAGTCTGGGCTTTTTGTTGAGTTTGAGATTGAGTTTGCGTTTGAGTAAAAGGCTTAATTCCCAGACTATTGCGCCCTAAGGTTTTTATAAGCTTTAGCAATAATCTTTGGTAATTTGCGCTGTTTGTCTGCATCTGCCACAGCCTCCAAGCGTTGCGCCACTTGCAAGTTTACTGCATTACCCTTAACATTAGCAAGGATCATATCGCAAACAATGTCGAATACCCCCAGCAGCCTCATCCCCAACTCCAGAGCTGCCTCGGCCCCATGTTCATCCTGAACACGTTTTATCACGGAAGGGAGTACGGTCATTGAGGGGGTGCCGAAACACATTGAATAAACCGCTGCAAACACTCTACCCCAAGTGTTACAATCGGCTAATTCGGGAACTAGGCCCTTAGGTAAACTCATGGTCAGGATCCTGTGTTTCTCCACAGGCGTGGTATTTGGAAAAACAGCTTTGAGTTGTCCAAATTTTTCAGCAAGCCAATAAGGAAGTTCGTCTTTATTTTGCGGATGCTTGTCCATCACTGAATTAACCATGACGGGACTGATGATTACACCACCAGGTCCCGGTGGTTGCGCAGTAACGCCAGTTGGTCCCACCTGGAAGTTGTGCGACATGAACTGAATAACAGCTCTATGTATACGTATTAACAAAGTATGCAACACGCGTAGCTCTGCGACTGTAGCAGTAAGATAATTTGGGTGCGGGTATACCCAGCCAAAACGGGCCATGTTGCCCCATCTATCGATAAGGGGCCTAAACGGACCGGTGTCATAGGGTGAGGAATGGCGCTATTAAACCATATTGCATGTTGCCAAGCCATCAGCGGAACTTCAAGAGATCTATAAAGTGATAATGCTGCGGAAGGGCAGTGGCAGTATACTCGTGAAATAAATTATCTGTTCCATCGACTGCCGGAAATGTGACCCAAGAATAAAATACCTCGAAGCGGTGAGCTGCATCCGCTTCAACAACAAAAATAAGCGCAACACCAACAGCAGGGACTCCATATTGAGTCAAATGAGCGGTGACTGGAGCGCGGTTCGGAGGTGCTATGGCGACTGCCATAATGGAAGAAAAATATGAAATAACCTATTTGAGGCAGCGCAACTCTGGTTCAGAGAAAGACCTTTTATAATTCAAGCTTGAAAAAGTTATAAAACATCAATATAGGAGGCTACACCGTCACAACCGTCTCCGGATACAGAAGTGAGGGGACTGTGGACAAGCACAAGCACTATTCAGGCGTCTCGCATATAAGTACCAGACCAAACGTTGGCGGCGCCATGTTGCGGGGATTCTGCACATACACAGAACTATGCGCAGGAAAACAGGACCTCGGTGTATAGGGGCTGAACCTTCCTACCACCTTAGTACCCACAATCCCAAAACCGACTAGCTATAGTGTCTCATTCGTTCTCCTACAAAATCATGAAGATACAAATGATTTGACAACCCAGAACACAACACTCCCGAGTCTCTCAGGAATCGCGGTTGCAAGACATACCCTTTCGCTCACTCACTCGTACTCTGTCCACAATAAGAATTGTCAGAGTCACTGCTATAGTTCAAAATGTTTATTTTAACTATCGTGCTCTATAATGCAGTATACGAGCCACTACCAGCAGCGAAATGCATAAAGTTAAAACAGTTGGCATTGTTACAATTCCATAGAATATAAAGGGGGATGTCATCATATACAGACAGTGGAAAAAGGACTATAAGGCCTAACCACCCTCCCCTTGGTAAGGTGAAGTTTATTATATAAAGGAAGATCTCTGGGCTTTGTCAGCAGACCCCATACCTTAGTGCCTAGATGGAAGTTTTACATCATAGGAACAGCATAGCTCTTCTCCCTGGAAAGGTCCCTCTCCAAGTGTGTGTTTAGAACAACATGCATCCCCGTAATATCAAAGCACGAGTTTCCAGCAGCGCAGCTGCATTAGCATGTTTTGTCTAGGTGCTAGGGACTGACCAGAACAGAATAACAAGCAGCATTGTTTATCGACCTTGCACATCGTGTTCAGACTAAACTCTAGGAACAAGCAGAGAACGCAGAAAGCAGACAGTTCTCATGTGAAAGGCACAAACAGAATCTTGCAAAATAAAGTCACCTAGTAATGTGCGCAAAAGCAGCATCATGGCAGCAGATCTCATGCTAACTTAGCAATGTCGACAATGACCCTAACGGCCATATAACAAGAATTGAAGCCAACATAGATCACCAATGAATTCATCTACACTCTCTAAAGATTTGCAATATACACCTATCTAATTTGTGTTTCATATAGTCACCTTGTGGCTCTCCATACATTAATCTTCACACAATGAGTGTGTGATTTTGGTACTCCTTATGACAACAGAATTTTTTTGAGTCTGTTCGGCAGTTATGTTATGTTATGTTAATTTGGATTTATAGCGCGCTTAATACCGGAAGGTCTCTAAGCGCTATACGAGGAATGTCGTCAGACCCAGGCGAGTGAAGTCAGTGAGCCCAAGCTTCTGTAAAGAGAAAAGTTTTCAGCTTTTTTCTGAAAGGAAGAAGACTGCTTTCTGCGCGGAGCTGACTAGGCAGCTTATTCCAAAGAGTGGGTAGGATAACGGAGAAGGATCGACCTCCCTTGGTAGCATAATTGAAGCGTGGGCAATTTAGTAGGTCCATCGAGGATGATCTTAGCGAGCGGCATGGGGCGTATTTCTCAATGCGTTGCCTAATGTAGGCGGGAGCTTGTCCATAAATAGCTTTATGCACAATACAGAGGCCCTTGAATTTGGTCCTCTGTTTTAAGGGCAACCAGTGGAGGCTTTGCAGAAGGGGGACGCCCTTGTGTGTCTGGGAACTTTAAAAATAAGCCTTGCCGCATCGTTCATGACTATCTGTAGTCTGCCAACTAGAGAGTCTGGCAGTCCGATGTAGAGCGAGTTGCCATAGTCGAGGCGGGACAGGATCATGGCAGTCACTACTGTTCTCATGGTCGAGAAGGAGAGAATCGGGGAGAGTTTCCTAAGAAGCCTGAGTAGGCCCACACAGGTACCAAACACAGTGGAAACTTGATTAGCCAAGGAAAGCTTGGCATCTACTCTAATTCCCAAGCTTTTTACCACTGGGACTGGAGCAGGAGCAGCGCCCAACTCCTGCGGCCAATAGAGGGAATTCCATGGGTTATCGGCATCGGTCATGGCCAGAATCTCAGTTTTGTCTGGGTTAATCTTAAGTGCGTTGGCTGACATCCAGTTGACCGTGAAGCGTAGAACATCTTTCACCCGAGAATATGCTTGGGGGTCTTCTCAATTTGCAAAATAATTTGGGTGTCGTCTGCATAATTGAAGACTTGGCACTCCATGGCTGAGAGGGTATTAATTAAAGGACTGAGATAGATGTTAAATAGGAGGGGTGACAGGGCCGACCCTTGTGGGACACCGCAAGGAACGGGCCCCCTCTCTGACACCCAGTCCCCTATCTGAATTCTTTGGGAACGGTTCGTCAGAAATGAGGTGATCCATTGTATGGCAGGTCCCCGGATCCCAATTGCTCTATGTCTTTCTAGTAGGAGGAGGACATGGTTGACCGTGTCGAACGCTGCCGACAGGTCAAGGAGGATTAGGACACAGGGCTTTTTATTGTCAGCGGTTCTTCGGAGATCGTCAAGCACCGATAGCATCACCAGTTCAGTGCTATGGTGAGCGCGAAAACCAGCCTGCCTGTCCTCCAGAATGTTGTTATCCTCCGTGAACTTAGCTAAGTTTTGCAGGACATGTTGCTCTAGGATTTTGGCAAGAAATGGGAGTTGGGAGATGGGTCTGAAGTTTTTCATATTGGAAGGATCGGCAGCTGTCTTTTTAAGCAAGGGAATGATTCTGGCTTCCTTGAAATAGCTTGGTACCTTCCCAGTCTCCAGTGAGAGGTTTAGCAAAGCAAGGACTTCTTCCTCAATTTCTGGGAGGGCTAAATTAAAAATCCTAGGGGGCAGGGGTCAGCGGGTGAGCCTGATTTGATTTTTAAGGCAGAACGTCGGAGGGTATCCAAGTCGATATTATGGAAGGAAGTGAGCATTTCTGCTTGCTTTCTCTGAATGCCTGTCTCAACCACGGGGATTTGCTTAAATGGGGAGTTATCGATCTCAGTCAAGATATATTGTATTTTATTGGAAAAATACGTTAAAAATTGATTGCATTGTTCTTGATTAGATGAAAGCGGCAGTGATTGTTTTTGACTGAGTTCTTTTAGGATTTTGAACGTTTCTTTTTGTTTGTTGGTTGCTACTAGGATCCTATTTTCATAATAGTCTGCCTTCCTGCTGAGGAGCGCCTTTTTATAGGAAGCAATTTTAGCTCTATACTCTGTAAGTGCCTGAGGCTCATAGTGTTTGCGCCACTGACGTTCGTAGTGGCGGAGCGTACGTTTCAGGGCTCTGAGTTCTTCCGTGAACCATGGAGCACCTTTGCCTTTGTTGCCTGTATTTATTTTCCTTTCAGGGGCAATTTTATTGATGGCGGAAAGAAGCCGACTGGAGACAGTTTCAGACCATCCATCAATATCTGTTGTATCCGGCATTTTCCGAGGGCATTCTCGGAGGGCGCTAATTAATGTAGGGGCCTCAATTTTAGCAGTGACGCATAGTTAGTCTTTTCATCACGTATTTTCAGTCAATCAGAATTTATAAAGCGTGGCTAATCACCCGGTAGGGTTTCCAGGCGCTTGAAGGTCCCGAAGGCTTATTGAAACACGCAGGTCTTGAGGGCCATTCGGAATTCCAGAAGTGAGGTGATGGTCCAGAGTTGCGTGGGGAGGCTGTTCCAGGTCTTTCCTGTGATGTGGGAGAAGGAGCATCTTCCACTTCTCCTTCGATAGATGGGGGGAGAATGAGCAAGCGAGAGGGAGGCAGAGCGTAGTCTTCCCGACGGTTGGTGGAACTTCAGGGTTCTGTTAATGTAGGCGTGTCCTTGGTTGTGTAGAGCTTGTGTGAGTGGGTCAGCAGCTTGAATTGGCATTTCTTCTGTACAGGGAGCCAGTGGTGGTTGCTTGAGGTGGGGTGAGATGTGGGTTCATTGGAGAAGACTAAGGATGAGTCTGGCAGCAGAATTCTGTATGGTCTGAAGTCTCTATAGTAGGTGTCCGGCGATTCCTACATAGAGGGTGTTGCCGTAGTCCAGTTGGCTGGCGATGAGGACCTGTGTTACTGTGTCTCATATGTAGGGGTGGACACTTGAAGATCTTATGTAGCATGTGAAGAGTGAGGAAGCAGGCGGAGGAGACGGTGTTGATCTCCGATTTCACAGTGAGCTTGTTGTCAATGATTTAGTGGTTTCTGGCGTGGTCGGAGGGAGTGGGTCGGGGTCCTAGGTCTGATGGCCACCTGGAGTCATTCCATGTGTTGCTAAAGATCGGTACTTCCGTCTTGTCTGTGTTCAGCTGCAGGCAGTTGTTCTTCATCCAGTTGGCAACACTTGTCATGCATCTGTGGAAGTTTTTTCTGATGGTGGTGGGGTCGTTGGTGAGTGAGAGGATGAGTTGGGTGTCGTCGCATAGGAAATTATATTGGGACCCTGGGATCTGATGACGTTGGCCAGCGGGGACATAAATGCGTTGAAGACCGCGGGGCTTTGGGATGAGCCCTGGACGACACCACAGTTGATCTTCTTGGGTTTGGAGGTGAACTGTAGGAGGTGGATCCTCTGGGTTCTTCCGGTGAGGAAGGATGTGATCCATCTGAGTGCGTCCCCTTGGATGCCGATGTGGTGGGGACTTTTGATCAGCGTGTGATGGGATACGGTGTTGAAGGCTGTCAAGAGGTTGAGGAGGATCAGAGCTGTTTCTCCTCGGTCGAGGAGGGTTCGGATGTCGTCTGTGGCTGTGATCAAGGTGGTTTCGGTGCTGTGATTGCTGCAGAAGCTGGATTGGGAGGTGCCGAGTAGCTGCTTCTGCTCCGTGTGTGTCATAAGTTGCTTGTTGATGATCTTTTCCAGTACCTTCGCTGGGAATGGGAGCAAGGAGATTGGGCAGTAGTTTTTGAGTTCGCTGGGGTCAGTGAAGGGGTTTTTGAGTAGTGGTCTAACTTCGGCGTGTTTCCGGGCGTCGGTAAATGTTGCAGTGGTGATGGAGGTGTTGAGCAGGGTGGTGACTTCCTGGCCGATCCTTTGGTTTCTGAGGTTGAAAATGTGGTGTGGGCATGGGTCTGTGGGAGCTCCTGAGTGGATGGATTTCATAGTGGAGATGGTGTCCTTGGTGGAGAGGAGGTTCTAGGTGGTCAGTCTGTGGTTCGTGTCGTTGTGATGGTGGTGTATCTGTTGAGGAAGTCTGTAAGTCTGGGTTGGGGTTCGAAGTGTCTGTATATGGTTGCGATCTTGTCCTGGAAGAAGTCATCGAGGTTGTCGCACAGCTCCTGTGAGGGTGTGATGTTTTTTCACTGGCAGCTGGGTTGGATAATTCCTTAACGATGTTGAAAAGTTCCTTGGTGTTGTTGATGCTGGTTTCGATGCGTGCAGCTAAGGCTGTCTTCTTTGTCGCCCTCAGCAGGCGGTGGTAGAGGTTGAGGGACGTCTTGAAGGCTGCACTATCGGTGGTGTCCTTGGTGGCACACCATCTCCTCTCCCGCTGTTTGCTGTCTCATGTCTCTGTTCTTTGTTCTTGGATGTACTAGCTGGTCTTTTTGTGAGGATTTTCTCTGGATGTTCTTGATGGGGATGATTCTGTTGGCGCAATTGGTGATCCAGGAGTTGAAGTACTTCACTCCGAGTTCGAGGTTGGTGGCGGAAGCAGGGTTGGAGGTGTTGAGGGCTTCGGTCCAGCTGATCTCTTAGATTTTGTTCCAGTTCCAGTGGGGCGGCACCAGTCGTCTTGGGGGTGGTGGTGTAGGGGCTGGAGATGCTGAAGTGGCCAATGGAGTGATCGGTCCATATGAGTTTTGTGATGTGGCAGTAAATGACGCGGTTTCTCGGGGGGGGGGTCCTGCGTGTCCTGGGATGTGTGTAGGGTCATGGACAATCTGGGTCAATCCAAGGCTGCTCATACTGTCTAGGAGGTGTGCGGTGTTGTTGTCGTTGGGGTCATCGATGTGGAAATTTAGGTTGCTGAGAAAGATGTAGTCCTTGGAGTCTAAGGCTAGGGGTGCAATGAAGTCTGCAATGGTGGTGCTGAAGCTGGAATGCAAGCCTGGGGGTCGGTTTGTGAGGGTTCCTTTGATGGTTGTCTTTTCATCCGTGTGGAGCTTGACAATGAGATGTTCATGGGGGTGGTGGTGGTGTTAGTGCACTGTATGGTCTCTTTGTGGATGTTGGCTGTTCTTCCTCCCGACTTGTTGGTGCGATCCTGGAGAGTGATATTATATCTGTCGGGGATCGCTGTGGCAATGTCTGGGGCGGATGTGGACTTAAGCCACGTCTCCGTGAGGAAGATGATGTCGGGTGCGAGCGTGGGGAGGAGGTCCCATAATTCACTTGAATGCTTGCATAGTGAGCATGTGTTGAGAAGGGCACATGTAAGTTGGTGTTTTTGTTTAGGTGGTGTCTGTGGTGTGTTCGGGGTGGGGCTGGTCGGTGGGCTGGTGTGTATTCTCTGGCCGGTGAAGTGGCAGTGGGTGCTGGTGAAAGATCCTACAGTGGACCGTGGGTCAGCACAGTGGCAGCGTTTGTTGCGTCGTCCGATGTTGAGTGTAGAGCTCTGTGATGGTGTATCTTTGGGGGTGGGAGGGCCACGGGTCGTGGTGTTGGGTGTGGTCCAGGCTTGGACGGGTACAGACAGGCTTGCCTTTTGCACGCCGGCGGTGCGTTCACTGCGGCCTGCATTAAGTAGGTCCTGGGGTGGGCGGGGCTCCTGTTGGCGGGGAAAAGGGTGAGTGGAAAAACCTGGGCAGCAGCAGTGTCACTGGATCAGTCTGGAACGAGCAGGAACTGGAGGCTACAGGCAAGAGGCAGGCTAAGTGTACAGGTACCTACGGATGTGGGTGTGATACGGCCTGCATTAAGTAAGTCTTGTGGTTGGCGGGAAGAATGGTGAGTGGTAAAACTCAGGCGGGAAAACCCGGGCAGCAATAATCCATATGAATATTGGTTTTTCCATTCTTTGGCGATATTTGAAGAAGATAGCTAGTGCTGAGCAACTCTAATTGTGAATGATGGTCGTTGTTAAATTGCCTACACTTTTCCTTTCTTTTTACATACCTGCATGGATATTGTTCTATGCACAAGACTACTTATTTCTGTGGTAACTGTGTATGCCAGTATGCTTGACAGTCTGTGACTATTTATGGTTGTCTGTGTGCATGGGTGCCCTTTTGTATATTTGCATGTGACTGAAGCTCTAGATGTGTTGCAGATGTCTGCGCGTGTGTGCTTTGTGTTTTTCTATATGACTACAACGGATTCAGAACTCCGCTGCCAGACTACTCTTGCATATCAAACCGCGAGACCACATCTCACCTGCCTTGAAAGCCCTGCATTGGTTACCGGTTGCCAGAAGATCCACGTTCAAGCTACTTTGTATCACCCACAAAGCAATACATGGGATGGGACCGCTCTTCATCAGGAATAAAATCACCAAACACATTCAACAAAGGAACCTACTCTCTAAAGGGGCATCTCGCCTCAAAATCCCAAGATACAAGAAAAAAACCATGGGTGGCACATCCTTCTCTGTTCAAGCAGCCAAACTATGGAACTCATTACCCCCCAACATAAGATCCACCGACAACCACCTTATCTTCAGAAAACTACTCAAGAATTGGCTCTTCCCCACATAAGCACCATACGCAAACAGAAATTTACAGCATATTCCTCTGTATATAAGCATTTATTTTCATTATTTTCACTATAGATATGTACCTATCTTTGTGTATTGCTTTGTATAAACATGTAGAATAATTATGTTGTTGTAAATAAATAAATAAATAAAAATCATCTTTGGTCTACATGTACTTACTTCCATTGTGCATCTATGTACCTTCCATGTACTTGGATCTGTGTGTCTGTTACCTTTCTCCTGAAAAAGCATATCCAATGCACTACCCTATTTCTCATCCTGTACCTCTATCAATATCTTTAATCTATATATACTTACCTCCTTTATGCATCTATATACTTTCAATGTACTTATGGATCTATATATTTATCACTTTCTTCTAATTTAGCATTTCAAATGCACTACCCTATTTCTAAGCCTATACTTCTCTCAATATATCCTCTTGCCCAACCTTCTGACTCATCTCAAACGTCTTTCTACTACTCTTTCCAATGCACTACCCTATCTCTCACCCTATACATCTATCAATATATCCTCTACATCCACTCTCTCATTTATCCCATACCACTACTATGATCCCAAAATAACCCTTTCTAGACTCTCTCCTACTCTATCCTCCTTGCATCATCTGACACCTCTTTTACTATACCGATCCCCCAAAACATACCTTTATAAACTCTCCCCTCTGACTCTTCCCCTCAAAAACTCCTTTTTACTCATCCAAAAGCCTCCTCCTACTGCTATGACCTCAAAAAAAAGAAAAGAAAATCTCACTCTTATGTCCCTCCACTATCCTTTTCAATCAAAATAACAGACTAACACGTTCACTTCTCAATTTCCATATTCCACTATACTAATTCACCACTAATCCTTTATGGGTTCCAAAGTAGCGTGCTACTCGCCAATGAAGCGTTTCAACACCAATCAGGGTTACCAGCGCTATATAAACACAAACCTTTTTCCCTTTTCTACCCCTCCCCAACCCTTCTCAATCCAAATAACTGACTAACATATCCACCACTCAAATTACTTTCATGTTTCGCCATACTAATTCAACAGTAATCCTTATGGGTTCCAGAGTAGCGTGCTACTCGCCAATAAAGCGCTTCTAAACCCCATCAAGGGGTAGCAAGCGCTATATAAATACAAACCTCTTTCCCTCTTCTATCCCGCAACCTACCCTTCTCTATCCAAATAACTGAATAACATATCCACCACACAAATTACTTCATACTTCACTATACTAATTTTCAACACTAATCCTTTATGGGTTCCGGAGTAGCGTCCTACTCGCCAGAAAAGCACTTCAACACCCATCAGGGGTAACAGGTGCTACATGAATGCAAACCTTTCTTCCCTTTTATCCCTCCGGTACCCTTCTCACTCCAAATAACTGACTAATACCCACCACTCAAATTACTTTCATATTTCACCATACTAATTCACCACTAATCCTTTATGGGTTTCCGGAGTAGCGTGCTTCAACACCCCATCAGGGGTAACAAGCGCTATATAAATACAAAGCTTTTTTCCCTCTTCTATCCTTCTGCTATCCTTCCAAATCCAAATAACTGACTAACCTATCCACCACTAAAAATGTACTTGCATGTTTCACTATACTAATTCAAAACTAATCCTCTATGGGTCCCGGAGTAGCGTGCTACTCACCGAAAAAGCGCTTCGCCGCCTCGTCAGGGGTAGTAAGCGCTATATAAATGCAATTACAATTACAATACAATATGCACTACTACACACAAGCCATACATCTTGCCTTTGTATTTATATGTTGTTTCATAGCTTCACGTTACCTATGGTAATCCCTTGGCACAAAGAAAAATATGGTAAGTGAACAATAATAAAAGTGTTCATTTTGAACTCGTATTAGATAAACCACTCCCACATCCACTTAAAGACCATGTCAATGCAACTTGAAATTGCTGCATTCAGAATGTACTCTTTTTTTTTCCTCACAAATTCTTTTTAATGAATAAAAAAAAACAACAAACGAAACAAGCAATAACATGTCCACAGTCGTTGGTCAGCTTAATACATAATAAAGCACAGAGAATAACACAATATTCGCTGGTCGTGACTAATAGTTTCAGGTTAGGTAGCTCAAAATCAGAAAAATATAATTAGCATCTCCAGTAAATTTTACATTTTGCCCCTCCGACAGCCATCCATCATGGGGGAGTCCCCCACCCCCAAGCAAACACAAGGATAGGACCTAAGGAGAGGCCCCCGTACATAATCAAGGAGCCTACACATTCCCAAACAAGTCTATCTGATCTGTCATCCTTGTGGTCTACCAGACCCGCAGTGGCTACCAGGCCGTAGGGGCGTGTCATTGCCTGCCGTGTGGATCTGTTTTTAACATGTGTTAGAAAAGTTGTTCATATCTTATCAAAACGAGGCCTCATGTCGGGCACTATGGCAGACAAACACTCCATAGCATATAGGTCTCAAATCTTAGCCAACCAAAGAATCATAGTGGGGGCTTCTGGACCTTTCCACTAATCTAGCAGTAAGGAGGCAATGTGTAATCAATTTGCATGAAGGTGGGTTAAGCTGGTAGAGGCCCTCCTTGTTTGGTGCTCCCAAAAGGGTCTGGAGGGGGTGAGGATTAAGCATAATATTAAATGTCGTAGATATTTGGAGAAAACACCTGTTTCCAGAAATTGGCCACCACAGTACATTCACACCACATATGTAAATACCTTCTGCGAGATCCCCAACCTCGCCAACAAGCATCCCCAACCCCCAAACATGTGTGATAATGGGGCCGGAATAAGAGACCAGTGCAGGAGTCATTTGTGTGTGTTTTCTTTATATTGGGTACAGATGAAGGTCTTGGCCGCCCTCTGCCAAATAGCACACCACTCTTCCTCCTCTATTTGCATGGCCGGATCTCGTGACCATTGTGCAATATAATTAAACTTGGAGATATCTAGAGGAGTTTCCAGTGCCCTGTATAGGTGTGAAATCTATTTCGAACTTTCTCCCCCTCACGATATCCTCCATGAGATGTGTTTCACGTGTTCCTCCCTGGATGGTAGGTTCTCTTCGATCCCAGTGTACAAACTGTCACCCTATACAGATCATGTTGATGAAGAGAGGAGTCGTTACACATTGGTCTCTAGTTTTGGGGACCCAATCGACATACAAATCTCTATGGGTAAGGTCTGCAGACATTTCCTATCCAATATGCCCGGAAGAAAGTCTGTATTCCCTATAATAGGGGTATATGAGGAGGAATGTAGTTTAATCTGTCGAGTGCGTGCCGCTTTCCTTCAATGGTATAAGGTGGTCACGGTAGAGGATAGCGGGCGACCTATGGTTGTGAGGATTCGTTGAGGAAGCCACGGTAAATGTCTAAGTGGGATCTTGCAGGAGAGTTGTTCTAAAGGAACCCACGGTTTGTTAAAGTGTACTATTGACATGCACAACAAACGCCTCAGTTCAAAGTGGAAGGGAAGCATTGCACTCTATACCTGGGCAGTTATTAGCTTAACAGGTACAGGAGTGATAGTAGATACAGAATGTTCATGGGGGTGTCTTTCCTCCTGCCAGAATGAGCTTGGTGATGGTGGAATTAGAGGGGAAGAGGTCTACTGCATGCTCTCCACATAGGTGCAGCTCTTGGTGAATTTACTTCACTCTGCATTGCGTAAAAATTAGTGAGACTTCACAGACTGTGGCTAAGGTCAAACTTTGTGGTAATAGTCCAGGCGTTCAGAAGACTGGTATTTGTATTTATTGCTTTTAGAGGGCGGTCATGCGACCGGAAGAAACTACAGAGCACCTGCATTGAGGGTGATGGCTGCGACTTGTAGTTTAAGAGTATTAGGATGTAAACGCTTGTCAGAAGAGGTGGGTCTTCAGGTGTCTGCAAAATGGCTAGATGGTTTCCCGATGGAGGAGCCTCGTTGGTGATTGGCTCTTACTCCAAACCATTTCAGCTTTGACATGGAATTAGACTCTATTGGTAGTAAGACTTAGGAATAGTATTAATTACTATTCCTACTCCAGTTTGCGCAACAGCAGGGAAGGCGTTGGATTTAAAATCCAACACATTCCCTGGTGTTGCATGCCCCCTAGATCAAGTCGTATATATATACTAAGCGCATACTTTTACATTAAATTCTTTGTTTTACAGGAAGCCAGTGGCGTGATTTTTAAAGCTAAGGGAATCGGATTAGGGGTGTTTAAACTGAGAATGAGGAAACCAGCATACTTTTGTGCTGTGTGCAATTTGATCAAGGTTGTGTTAGTCATACATCCCTCACATCTCTGAAAAGGGGCATCAGCTGCAAGAGTGAAATTCCAGTTCAGTTGTCTGGGGGTAGCAATAGATATGCGTCTTTCTTTATATATGTCCCACATGATGTTGTGTTTGTGGTTGAGGTGAATTGCTAAAGGGTTGCTATTCCATAGTGCCAATATCGGCAACACACTCCCCATCACACATACAGCAATCTCCTGATCAAATAAACACACAAGACACCTTTTTCGTGGAGAAAATTGCTGCAGGTTTATTTGCATATTGAAATATGCCAACATGGTGGGTCAGCTTACGGGTGATCCAAGGGCAGGCAGCCCCTCTACTGCCTGCCCACCTGATGAGCCAAATTGCACCGTGGCACTAACCAATCGGTGCTTAACAATTCTGGGGGAGGGTATACCCCTTCCCACCTGTGAACCACCAGTCCACCCATCTACTCATGCCCCTTGAGGGGGGCGGAGCGTATCCAGGTAGCCACCGGTTGCTCAGGTTTACAACCGCCCGTAGGACTAACGGGGCGCCGTCGTTCCTCCAGGGTCCAACGCGAGGACCATCTGGGGATATTTGGCCTTTGCACCCTTGTTGTGCTCCTGAAGAGGGTACCCCTATGTACCTTTCAGCCTCTGGATCGCCCTGTAACTCCGCCACAGCTCTGGGTTTGGCCACCGTCACAACCAGGGCCCCCCACCAAGGCAGGCATTCTTACTTACATCCTGCTGATTCCAAGGCCTCGCCCAGGTCCAACAAAACAAGTCCATCCCCACTCTAGAAAGGTGAACCCCTTCCTCTTCAAAACACCCTGTGGACTTGGCATGCAGCAGACCGTGTCTAATAAAGCCAAACCCCCTCTGTTCAGTGAATTTGCGCATGGCACTGTTAACTCTCCTGCATGAGGTTTCCACGGCTTCCCCTGACCGGGCCCTCCTCCACATTAAACGTGGGGTTATCTCCGACCACCATAACACACATGTCCCCAATAGGTTACTTAACTTGCACTTGGAGGATTTCATTTCTTGCAACAGTGCCCTCCTACCCGTGCCAAGTAACTCATTGCCTCCCAGGTGTATGACCAGGATGTTCGGAGGGGAGACACCCCCCCTAGTCTGTGCCGCAGCTTCTTCAGCAAATTGTTCCAGCGCATGCCTGGGAAACCCAACCAAATTATCTCAGTGGCGGAAAACCCATGCCTCCATTTCCTGCCTTCCGCCCAACGTGCCACTCTCAGACGCACGAAAGGCCATTCACCCAGACCTTTGATCCTGGCAAAATAAAGAAATGCTAGGTTGCTCAGCACATATTTTGAAGCACTGCACACCATTCTATATAACTACTCAAAACTGCACATAATTTCACACAATAACACTGCACCCCACCAAACATCTGATGCATCACAGGGTTGCCTTCGGTATACTCAAAATTTGCAGTGTACATAATTCATTTAACCTGACCTCTGGCCACTCCCCTGGGTGACTTACGGAGGGCTGTACCGTTCAACATTGGGATTCCCACCGTCCCGCCTGCATGATGTGCTCCGCTTCCATGCCCGCCCTGAAAGCTACAGTCGCTGCCCCTATCCGGAAAGAGTGAGTGCAAAGTGCTTGCCGGGACCCGCATTGCCTGACATTGTTGAGCATGCCTACATTACCTCTTCAACCTGAAATTGGAAAGGGCCGTGCTGTCAGCATGAATCAGTAAATAACCCTATCCTGAAGGGCGAAGGGCCAGGTGGGAGGCGACCAAACCCCTTGGGCAATACATCATATCCCCCAGGTGGTGCAACCCGATCACCCTCCCTTGCCCTGCCTGGTCCGTTTTTGCTCTTCTCACTAGGATTTCACGGTAAGCCCCAGAGAGCACTGCGTCATGTCCCTTTAGTGCCGCCCCAAATGTATCTGTTTTGGACCTTGCCACTAATTAGCAGATTCTCAGGGCCCCGAAAAATGCCAGGCTGCCGGTTGCACATCTGACTGCGATTTTTTTGTTCGTGAGTCGCCCTGCTGAAGTTCCCCACCCTAGCGTTAGTGGCCCACTACAAAACATCTGCTCTTGAGTACCAGGATGCAGACCAGCGATAGAAAAGCTTCTGGATGGGGAGAACAGGAAGACTGTATGTACAACATCCGATCCCCATCTAACTGCGGGCTCTAGTTGAATGCTCTATTGCGGAATTGATACTCCCACCCTACTGTGATGAGAAAAGCTCAACTAGTCGATGAGCCTAGAAATATGTGACCTTAAGCAAAGGAGTCCTCGTGTACTTGCCGTGAATCCCTTCTTTCTTACAGGAATTCTGCCTGTTCAGTTTAATTGTGGTGTTTCCCCCCAGACTTCCCAGGTTGTTTACTGCTAACCATGTGAGCAGCTGCTGGCGTTAAAGATGGAAATCTCCCAGTTGCCACCTGAACTTATACACCGCCGCCAATGTGCTACATTGTAAGCGAGGAAGTACCTCACTTGTGTCTCTTCACCTTGGGAAGCTACAAAATTACCATTGGACATGAGAATCGTCATAAGCATAAAATTTTTTACATTGACATACCTCAAGGTGAGAATGGCCCTGCCTAGCCATAAGCCCAGAGATACACATGCATAGAGCCACAGATACACTTTTGAGGTATGTTAACCTGCCCCAGAAACTGCTTCTCCCTGCTCCTGGTGTAGGAGCCTGGCCTGGAAGTACCACCCCTCCGCCCATGAAACACTCAATGATCTCAGCTGGCTGAAGCTGCGACACAATTCGTTACATTTGTTTGCCCAGGCCTGTTGAAAGTACATTGTACTCCTAGCATTCGGAGTCTGGGTGAACTTAAGGTGGGGGGGGGGGGCGGGGAATGCATATTTGCCTTTGCAGTACCTGAGTTATTGTTTTGACCAATAATGGTACACATGCTGCTGCCCTCATGAGGGTGAAAGGCTGGGGGGGTGGACGGAACACTATGGGATGGCCTTAGTAAATGAATGCCCCTTTTGATTCCAATATGCCCAACCTTTTCTTAAAGGGTATGACTAGTATGTGGGTTGGCTCCAGTGTCCCGCTCACAATCTTCCCTGGCTGCTTAATTGCTAACAATGTGAGCGGCCCATTGAACGATGATTGGCAACTGTTAGTTGAAGTCGCACATCTCCCCCAACCCCCCTTATTGTGAGTCTACTTAGTTTACTTGGAGGACCGAGGAAGTCTGTGGCTGGCCTCGCAGCGTAAGTGGCTACTTTATTCCTGTTCTTCACATTTCTGGTTCATACGGGGGTCAGCCAGTCCCCATGTCGCTTAACATAACCACAAACAATCAAGGGCAGTTTGTAATCGTAGGATGTGACCCTGAGGTGTCGCCACTGCACCTTAAAAACTGCAAAACTGCAGCTCCCATTGGAAAGGCGGTACCAACCGCCAGTCAATTCCTCCCCACACCAACAAGCAGCCAATTCTTCACCACACCCGGGGGAGCCCTGAAGAAAAGGCAAGGATGGTGGAACATGCACAAGATAAAAGGGGCCCCCTCGGAAGGAAGGGCTCCCCCAGCTCTTCCACTTCCCGTCATAGGCAAACCACCAGCGGCTCCGCTGAATCCTCTCTCTCGACGCAACCTACAACCACTTCCAATGCATCATGAATCTACCCATGCTTCCGCTGAGTTTCCTAAGCACCAGCTTTAATTCGCTCAACATGATGTTACTTGACATTAACACAAGAGTCGGAAACCATCACTTCCACCTAACCTGATCACAATCCATCACCCCCACTGGTGACGCTTCATACATTCTTGCCGGGCCCTCCCGGCCACAGCAGATCAAAGTTACACCATAGTTTCAACTTGTGCGACACACCGAGTAGGTAGATTGCCATGACAGAACGGATATTAAAACAATTGAAACATCTATGTTCCGCGCTTTAACTCAGGCGTCATAATAAGAAGGCTTTCAAGCCAGAGCCGGGGGACAGCCGGCCCCAGGAAAGACATTGATCTGTCATGTTCTCCTCTGAATTCTCCGCTATAGAGGCTCCAGTTAGAATCAAGTGTGCGTAAATGTCTTTCTAGCGTAGACCAAAAGACCGTTTATACGTTGGTGACTGTCCCCACTATGGTACGACCTGCCCAAGTACTGATGCAATTAGTAGCATGAGGCCTTAAGCAATGGGTGTCTTTATGTAATGAACATTAATTAGCCACGCAATGAACCATGGACATACCTTTAAATGTCTCTGATGTGAGGCAGTTGGAGAACACAAGACAGGCAATATGCAAGAGACTTAATGCCGTTGAGCGGCCAGCATGTTCAGCAAGGAACATCCTATCCGTAAACAACACGTCCCTCCTAGCCTCTCAGCACTTTTGGCTATTTATATATCTAGAAAATGCAACAAGGCAATTCTATGGTAAATATGTCTAAGCGACGCCCACCGTACTCAATTAAAACAGATTGTCGAAGTATGTGCATTGCGACAGTCTCCAACTAAATAATTTCATTCCAATAAATATTGAGCAGCTAACCAAGCCTCTAAGCACAGGAATAAGTGTAACGTTGTACTTTCCGAAATTACGCTTGTGGCGGATGGCAAAGATCCGAACCTGAGCATTAGCTCTCAGTTTCCTAAAGTAACAAAAGGCTATCGCAGCATGTGCTCCCAGCGTACAGGATTGCCAGGAAAGAGAGCGCCAGGTGGGTGGGAGAGGCACTTATACCTGGCTCCCCGCCCACCCGCGCGCCGGAAATGACACGGGGCGCGCCGGACCCCTAGGGGGTCCCCACAACACTGGACTGTCGCCGTGTGCCATCATGTGGCACTAAGACGGCCGCCCTCCTATGGGGCCCCCGGCGTGGGGCACGGGCAGCCACAGTTGATTCTTATTTTGTGAAAAACAGTAATCCGACCTTAACCTCTGTTCACAATTGAGGCTGTGACTGCAGTGATTGGAAATCTGCAACTGATGGGGTTTCAGATCTAAAAATAACAAATCAGACTTCAGAGGTGGCAGACTGTGAGAAAGTAAATATGTACCCTACACTTTCTATACGCATGGGAACATTTCAGGTTCCTGCCAGTGTCCGAGGGGAACCCCAAGACCTGCAACAGCATTATTTATAGATTGTCAAAGTTTGTGACAGGAAAATGCTGATGACGTCTGTTTACCTGTAACAATCTGTATCATCATTTCCCATAATGGCCACATTACTCATAACCTAGCAGACTCGATTGGGATTGGAAAAACACACTGCTCTGCCGAAAAGAGTGGTTAGGATAGACCTAATGTGGTAGACTTTGCGCTTGTACGAGAAAGGGATTTGTTTTGTAGGCTGAGTAACTTACACTTTCTTTCAGTGGTAAAACCTATGTATCGAACGCGTAATGGGGAAGTCTGTTTATTTCCGATGCCCGTACTAACTAGTTTATTTCTAATTCATTTTCAGCGTTTTAATCTACGCTTTGAAAATTGCCTCCTCTTTTA
The DNA here is from genome assembly GCA_963921515.1 of Calotriton arnoldi. NCBI lineage: Eukaryota > Metazoa > Chordata > Amphibia > Caudata > Salamandridae > Calotriton > Calotriton arnoldi. The sequence continues at coordinate 29,110 of CAWUFW010019832.1, forward strand.
TAGCTGCACATTCTCAGAGGTCAGACCACAGTCAGTCATAAAGACATCACAACGCGTCGCAGCGTCCCCACGTACAGACGTCCTAACGTACCGCTTCAGAACAATTGTGTCTCTTGTTCGAGGAGACTTCATTTCGGATCTTTGTTTTCAGTGCGGGCTCGGAATTTACTCTTTCCTATTCCTTGGTCCAAGGCTAGACGGGGACTTTTGTTCAATCCTGGATTTGAAGTGAGTCAACCAATGTTTTATGTCGTGTTCTTTTTAAGATGGTCTCCCTTCAGTCATGTATTCCTCTGTTGACGCTAGAAGACTTCCGGAAGACACTGAATCTGAGATAACAATTTCCACATTACTCAACCATTATTAGTTCTTCATTCTTCCCTCGACCCTCTAAGCTAGTCCATGGGTGTTAACAATGGTGCTGGCTCATGTGATGACTTCTCTTTAATTGGAGCTGGTTCTGAACCTTCCTATGTGAACGATTGATTAATTTCTATGCCTGCTTTTTCCGAAAAAATATACAAAAACGTGATGGGTGGAATGTCTGGAGGGGCGGTTTCTCCATTAGGGCTCTAGGACTGCGCCCCAGTGAAATTCCTACACATACCTTCACAAATATTAAATAGATCGATTTATTTAGAGATACAATCATATATCTGAACAAATCAATGTATTTAAGCCTGGGCTGTCTGTCCCAGGCTGCCTGCCCCACCTCGCTCTGAAGCTGGAGATAGAAGCCAGGCAGTAAATCAACTTTAAGAACTGTGACGCACGACACAGGGCTTACTGTTCTAAAGCCCTTCATTTCCATTGTGGTCTACAGCAGTATCCGCTGGTGGCCAGTGTCGCTTTTAGCGTCATGGTTTCGGGCATCGGAGTCTCCATCCCGGCGTGATTCCAGACGTCTGTCATTCACAGGCATAGATCCCACCCTTTCCCATTCGTCACACGTAGGAGTGGATGCAAGCATGTGTGATTTAGCGCCGTGTCCTCGGTAATGTTAAGTGTTATCATGTTAATCTTGTTTTTATGTACATTGTGCTGAGAACCCTCACTATGCTAACCTCCCCCACTGTGACACCGCAGGCCCTGGCTGCAATTCACTGGCCACTTTAGAAATGGAGCTGCTGTATTTGTTCCCCTGCGAAATTCATCCAAAAGACGAGCAGGGTTTTTGTTCCCTTGTGAAGTTGATTCAACTATCTTGTCAGCACTCACTTTAGTTGCTGAATGCTTATTATCTGTGCATTCAATTTACCCTGAAAATTGCCCTTCTTCTATTTTATTGCTTGAGAGTTGCATTCCCCTCTCTTAGTATGAGGCCCCCATACCTTAGGCCCTCCCTTGCAGCAGACACCAAGTTCCAGTTTGATTCTAGATAGAAAGCTGGCCTGCGCAGAACACATTTCACGTTCAAATTAAATTTTTTGGCTAAATGTCCTTATCTGCACATAATGGTTGAAAATTCCTGTCTCCTTTTTTTTCCAGTTACTGGGCTGCAAAGTAATCCTGGCTAAACAGTGGTAGGAGGAAGTTTATAAATGCTTGCTGAACTTTAGGACAGATTATGCATCACGTAATTAAATGTTTTTTTTAAACCGTAGGTAGCTCAGTGAGTTAGACGCTCACACCATTAGTAATCTGTTGGTTCAGAGAACTGAACATGTGCACCGTTAGATAGGGTCGTTGCACAGCCTGGCTATACTGTCCTGGAACATCAATGGATATAGTAGAATAATGAAACTGGAAAGTTTTACAGGAGCTATTAACAGTAATGAGATCGTGTGTTTGCAGGGTTACAGTGAAATGACAACTAAAGGTAGCGTAGGGAGAAGGATCTGCCAGCCACAGAATGCTTCCTGGGCATGGACAATGGTTGGTATATCCCACAAAATTAAGAAACGTGAATGACTGCCACAGCCTCACATTCTACCCCAGATGTTAATTAACATTATATAGTGAACTAGCAGAAGTTGGCTTCAGCCTTTCCCTCCTTTTACCAACATCAGCTGCTTGTAACGTATAGTTAAAAGTAAAAATTTCATATGTAAAACATGACAGAATTGTCTTTGAACGTGCACACATATTCTTATTCATGAAACCAGTGTGGCGGCAGTGTAGGGAATATTCAAATATCTGAGTCAAGCGCAAAGGGAGAAATATCTGCTTATAGTAAAGACAGTTATCTTCTGTATGGCGATAAAACTGATCCTATCTCCATGCTCTTAACATTAATGCCAAAAACATGGATTGATTTACAAACAATGAATGTTAAAAACGTTAAGGCAATGCATATTTCACGTTTTACTTAATCTTGCATTCCCCAAGTGTGTTAGCTTTTTCCTCATGTTGTGTTTCTGTATAATTTTGAGCATCTTATTACTCTTGTATAGTTCATACTTTGAGTCATGCTAGGTGTTTATGAGGGGCTTTTATTGAGAGCTCTAGCGCTGAGGCTGAAGGCAAAGCAAAGGGCTTGTCAGTGGGTTGGCCCCTCTACAGAGCACTCAGAACAATGGTCATGTATTCCAGTTGCAATTGAAATTCTATGAAAATGTTTGTGAAAAAGGTACACAGATGTCAAAATATTTTCAAGGCAAAAGCAAAAAGAAATAAAGTGCTTATATGTGAGTGAGTGCAGTATATGTTTGGAAGTGGAGATGTCAGGGAGATGCGAGAAAGTGCATTCGGGGAACAGTGAAAAGAGGGTGCTGAAGAGGAAAGAGAGGCGGTTGAAAATGTGCAGATGGACGAGATGTGCAGAGAAAAAGGGCATACATATCTAACATAAAGAGCACATAACTGAAGACCGAAACTCCTTCCACAGGGCTCAATATTATTTAATTCACAGACTCACGATTTCAGAAGTGAAACCTTTCCAGTGTTAATTACTTATAACAAATCATTGTTACTCATTTATCTTTAACAGCTAACAACAATTGACAAAGCCAAACGTACTGACAGGTTTTAGGTGCATCTCAGTTGTGTGTTACATATCTGGATGCAATTGCATCTCAGAGAGAAACCAGAATACCGGTTGGGTGGCACACTATGGGAATCAGAAATTTATTTTATATGTTCCCTTTTAGAGAGCCCCCACTATTTTCATCCCATTTAAAGACTTGTCTGCACATATTTCTGCATGACTGATTGCAGCCAGCAGCTGTGGGTGCTTCCCAAAACCTGGTTAGAACATTTTCTTCCAAAGTTGATGCTGCATGCAGTGCAAGACACTGGGCAAGCACACACTATAAAGGGCCTGAAGTTGTCACGCTGTACAATTTGCACATTAAAGTAACTGTTGAACACATTAACACAGTAAGATATTGTGCGGTTTTTAATGTGCTTAATATTTCAAGACTATACATTCCCACTGCTTTATAAGCCATGCTTTATCACTAAATTCATTTGTTTTAAAATGCACCATTTGCCAATCTTTTTAAAAAAAATTCCCGGAGAAGAACCCACTCTAGATCCCACGTTTGTCCATTAAGCTTGCTCTTGTCGCTCGCTACATAAAAGTCATACCCAATTTTTATGCCTCACCACTTTCAAATGTCACCAGCCGCCACTGTCTGTCAATCCTTATTTTGCACACAATTCCACCTCAGTTTGGACCCAGCCATATGCAAATCAGTCTTGACCCTGCTCCAATAGGAATTGTCCGGCCTGAAATGTCAACCAGGAACAAGGCTGATTTGCACTAGGCCTGGGCGGAATTCGCAGAGTTCTGTTATGTGAAGCTCCGCAAAGTGACCAAAAAACTCTGCTGCGCTACGCAGAGTTCTGCGAGCAGTGGAGTGCAGTACGGCGCGCTGCTCACGCTGATTTTTAGCACCAGGAGTTTGTCCCATGCTGAAAAATCTGCGCAAACGACACTGCATGTCGCTCCAGAGGGTGCTGCTTCTTTTTACTTCAGTTTCCTTCTCTTTCCAAGGTAGGGTGTGTGCATTCATTTGGTGGAGTTGGGCTTTCTCCTGACTGCAGCGAAGTCCCTTATGGTATTGGCTCAGACACTTTATTAGGGCTTTTTTCAGGACGGATCTGGGGTCTGTCTTCTGGAAGACCAAAGGCGGTGTTTGCAAGTTGAGATTGTTGTTGAGTCATCAGGTGGCCTCGACCAGCCAGTGATTGTGGGTACAGGAATTTTTGACAGCCATTATGGTTGTAGTTCGAGGGGCAAGATATTGCATCAGTGGTGAATCTCTCTCATTCGTTTCGAGGACAGGGAAATATGGCAGTACCATTCCAGTTACTTGAATAGTGAATAGTTCCAAAACATCTGCAGAGGGGTTCCTTGGTCTCCACCAACCCCTTTTGTTCTTATCACAAACCACCAGCATTGAAGTTGGGTGCCACTTGGGGGAGGAGGCTCCAGTTGTTGGGGCAGTGGTCACCGGCTGAATAGACTGACTCGTTGAATTCAAGGGCGCACTCAGCAGTCTGCGGGCCATTCAAACAAAGATTTGCTTCACCCCTCCTGGGGAAGGCAGTCGTGATTTGTGCAGACAACCAACTGGCAAAGGCCTATGTCAGTTGCTGGGGGTTGGGAACCTTGAGGTAAAACAGTGGCCTGCTGTATCTCGGAGATCTTTTCTAGGCACCTTCCTGTCTTCCAAGGAACAAGAAATTAGCAGAGGACCGCCTCAGCAGTGTTGCTTTCCTCAGTGGCTCACGTGTTTCAGATGGTAATAAGTCAATTGGGTCTCCCTTGGTTGGAACTTTTTTCACCTCCCCAAAAAGTGTGCTGCTTCTTCAGTTCTGTTCAGAGGGGTAAAAATTGGAGTCTAGCGACAGCCAGGTGCTCAGCAAGAGAGTTTCTCGTGCACTCCCCTCCCCCACCCCAATCGCCCACCATTCCTGATTCTTTGAATCAGAAATTGAACTTCATCCTTGTAGATGTTTTTTGCTCATCTGGGTCCGTATTACAGAAAGTGCCCCGGGGGCACAACAGGCGTTTGTGCCCGCATTGCACGACCCCGGAGCTCTTTGGTATTACAGAAGCAGCCCCTTCTGTAACACCGATAGCGCTGGCGCACTTAAAGCGCCAGTGCTATCTGCAGGGGGCGTTCCCTCATTTGCATGGGGCGTGCCCTTGCAAATGAGGGAGTCCCTATGTCTCTGCGCCCGCGGGCGCAGCGGCAAAGAAGCCCCCAGGAGGCGCACTGTCAGTGCGCCCCCTGATGGCAACCCTTTGACAGTGGAAAGAGGGTCCCATGGATCCCCCAGACAACCCCTTGCAGGCGGGTGCAGTCACTGGTTCTTGCATCCCCTGAGTTCTTGCATCCCCAGTAAATGAGGAAATGGGTTGGCTAATTGAGATCTTATTAGGAAATAGGGTCGTTGCACAGCCTGGCTATACTGTCCTGGAACATCAATGGATATAGTAGAATAATGAAACTGGTAAGTTTTACAGGAGCTATTAACAGTAATGAGATTGTGTGTTTGCAGGAGTACAGTGATGTGCGACGAAACCCCAATGTCCAACAGAATAAGTCAGCAAAGAAGAAGCAATTTGGACGACCTTCCGGTGGGCAAATAACGTTGATATCTACAAAAATTGCCAGGAAGGTAGTCCTCCTGGAAGTAAAATGCAACTAGGCAATGGTTTGTAGAGTGCTCCTGTTAGTCCCAAACCCACGATATGAAGGTATTGTTATTGTAAATGGTTATATACAGAAGGGGAAAGAAAAGGACTATAAGCCAGAACTGGAAAAATTCAAAGAAGACATATTGTCCTTGACCGATCGCTTCCAGAGAGATGTACTTATTGTGCTGGGTGACTTTAATCATAAACTAGACCCTCGTAGGATTGACCCATGGTGTAAGGAGTTGCTGTCTTCATAAAAGATAAATGATGCCATCTTTCCTATGGTGAATTTGTCAGCACAAGATATGGCTTTGGGGAAAAGTCTGGGCTCAATGGGCTTAGTTTGCAGAAATGGTAGAATGGAGACAGACCGACCAGCAAATCGCACATTTAAGACAGGCCATGAATTATGCCCTCTAGATTATGTCTTTCTGCATGCTTGGAACCTAGATCTAGTCAAGAGTTTTGAGGTGGCAAGAGTGGAGGGAAGTGATCAATACCCATTAAAGATGGAAATATTTGGAGCAAGTAAAAAACAAAGAGATATAGGGGCATATTAGCAAGACCGGCGATAAAATTATCGCCGTTTTAGCGGCAGGAAACTGCCGCTAAAACGGCGATAATGGGCTTGCTAATATGCGTTATAGAATTCAATAGAAGCCCAGGTTAGATGTGCAGGACATCTAACCTGGGCTTCTATTGAATTCTATAACGCATATTAGCAAGCCCATTATCGCCGTTTTAGCGGCAGTTTCCTGCCGCTAAAACGGCGATAATTTTATCGCCGGTCTTGCTAATATGCCCCATAGTTCTCCTTGTACATACTGATTACCCAAGGCGACTCACAACTCTTATATCAGAGGAGCACATCGAAAAATTAGTCGCTGTACAGCAGAACCTAACACTAGGAAGTATCCCTAACATTAAGGATAGTGGATGGTTTGAAAATATAATTAGCCAACTAGTGGAATGCCTAAGGGTCAAAATGGAAATAAATAGTTCAGGTGACGGTAGGAAAAATAGAAACCAGAGCAAAGAGAAGACCTGGTTTGATGAAGAATGTCGTAAACTAAAAGCAAGTATAAGAAAAGGGGAAAGAAGACTTAGGGGAAAGTACGACGTAGTGACGCTCCACAACCTCCAGAAATTAAGGAAAAGATATAAAATGACCATCGGAAACAAAAAAAGAACATATAAAGAAAGTTGTTGGGTAAAATTATTGGCAGTAATAGAATCCAAAGACATAAAAGGATTTTGGGAGTTGGTTCAAGAAAGTTCAGGCAAAATACAGGGGTCCTTGAATTGTGTAGTACCAGAAGACGATTGGGTAAGGTACCTGAGGGAAATATATGGAAAATGGGCAGAAACAGAGAGATTGAGAACTACAACCTGGCCAGGTGTGAAAGAGGATATTAAGGATCTCTTTACAAATAGTAATGTTAAAAAAATTATAGCAAATCTAACCCTGACTCGAGCCGCAGGCCCAGACAATCTCCCAGCAGTGATTATAAAAACCAGGCCGGAGTGGTGGGCAGAATTCTTTTCAAAGATGTTCCTTGGTATACTTAACTCAAGCCATATACCAGAAAATTGGAGAAGAGCAATTATAAGACCTATTCACAAACGAAGAGATATAAAAGCCCCGAAGAACTATAGATTAATTAACCTACTGGATGTAGGAGAAAAGGTATTTGCTAAAATAATTTTGGAAAGACTCAAGGACTGGGTAGAAGCAAACCAGATTGTGCCCCCGGAACAGGGGGGTTTTAAGGAGGGCCATTCTACAGTCGATCACTGTTTTGCACTCTGGTCCATTGCGCAGAAGTCTATGGAGCAGAGGGGCAGTTTGTTCTGCTGCTTCGTAGACTTCCGGGCAGCATTTGATTTAGTGGAACGTAAGAAGTTGTGGGACACTTTGATTAGATGCAACATCCCTAAAGATCTGTTTTTTTTCAAAATATCTTTTATTGACTTTTGTTCAAACAAACATTACTAATATCACATGTGCCAGATCGTGTGCATACATTACTGATTGTCCAAACTCCATATACAACAGGCCTTAGCCCAAGTACAGCAAGGTAAGTTCAGTCTTTAAACAATTTTCTCCCCCACCTGCATCTTATGCATGGTGCCTCATACATGAACAATTCCACGGATCCCTACTATGGCCCATGCCCCCAAGTTTCTGCGTTACGGAACATTCAACCAATCCCCCCTCCCATCTCCCCCTCCCCAAACCATAACTCCCCCCACCCCCCCGGCCATGTCTGGTGTGCGATCCCATATGATGTACCTTAATGCACCGAGCTCCTCTACTCCTTCTGATCCCTGCCCAGTAGAGCTATGCTACCCTGCCTCTCTCATCTCTTCGGTACTGTCTGGCTCCCCTCCTGAGTGTATGTTCCCCCCTCTACGTCACTGTCTGCTCCGTCCGCTCCCCCGTTTACCAACTCTGCCACCATATCCCTCCAGGCCTGTACGTCATCTTCTAGCTTCTCATCACGCCTGGTCTGCTGCATCCGAATCACATCAGCAGTCGCCCATTCCTGCACATCCCGCACCCACTGTGACATACTGGTTGGACAGCCACCCATCCACGAGATGGCGATCCGCCGCTTTGCAAGCACCAGCCCCAAGAGAACAAGCTTTCTCCTAAGGTTCTTATTCTTAGGCAGGGGCAGCAATCCCAGCAGCACCACCCGGATCCCTCTCGCTAGCTCCCAGCCTGTCGCCCCCCTCAACGCCGCCAGAACTTCAGTCCAATACCCCTGAAGCCCAGGGCATGTCCAGGCCATGTGTACGAATGCAGCCTCCGTCTCTCTGCACCGAGGACATTGCCCGGAACGGTCCTGGTAAATCTTGTGGAGCATTTTCGGGGTCAGATACGTCTGATGGACATAATTAAATTGTATTAATTTAAACCTCGTGTTTGCACTCACTTGTTTAACCCCCTCATGGATCTTGGTCCAGTCCTTGTCAGTGATGCGGTCCCCCGTCAGTGCCTCCCATTTTGCTTGGATTGGTAGCACCCCAGTCACTCCATCATCCCGGATTGCCCGGTATAAATGTGAAATCAGCCTGCTGCCTTTGCCCATCATTAACAAAGTTTGTAATTCCTGGGAAACCGGGGGTTCATCCGGGAACGTGGACCATAAATCCCTCGCCACCTGCGCAATCTTTTCATACTGTAAGAATTGTAAAGGACCCAGTTCAAACATCTCCCGTGCCTGCTCACGTGTGATATACCGCATGTTATCATATAGGTCGCCCATGGTCAGGCACCCCCCCTCCTGCCACCTCCGCACTGACATTGATGCGGCAATCTGTCGAAACGGCTGAACAACCCACAGGGGCATGTCCGGCACGTATGGGGCCCTCTTCAGTACTTTCCAGACCATCACTTCCCACATCTCCGCCACATGGCGCACAATGTATGGGCATGTCGGGGGCACCCTCGCCCTCATCATGAGCAACTCAGGCAGCTCCCTTTCTCCAAAGGTCCCCACCAGCAGGGTGTTTTCCCAATTTTTGTCCCCGTCTAGCCAATGTACTGCGTGTTGGAGCTGCGAGGCTCTGTAGTAGTATTCCAAGCATGGGACCTCCAACCCCCCAGCCTGCCACGTTCGTTGCAGAGTGGACAGGCTAACCCGTTTGTGCTTGGGTCCCCATAGCAGGTCGACGATAAGCATATCCAGTTCAATGAAGAAGGATCGGGGGGATCCGATAGAAGGAGTGCTGCATCGCGTACAAACACCGAGGCAGGACCACCATTTTAATCAGCGCTATCCTCCCCATAAGTGACAGTGGCAACTCCCGCCAGAAACGCACCCAGCCTCGCAGACCCTCCACTACCCTGCCAATGTTGTGCGTCAGATATTGATCAGCAGTGTCCGCTAGTCTAACCCCCAAATATCGGGGTGCGGTCCTTACCCATGGAAGTCCTACCTCTGGCAGTTCCTCGTCCGGGCGTAGGGCCAGCCATCCCAACGGGACCAGCTTGGATTTCCCCAGACTAATTCGTAAGCCCGTCACGTGCCCAAACCCCTCCAGGGTGTCCAGCAGCACCGGCATCGCTCCGCTTGAGTCCCTGATGTACACCAGGGTGTCGTCCGCATACATGGACACCACATGATTAGTCTTGCCAAGCGTAATCCCAAATGGCGCCATCCTCATTTGGAGATCTACCGGCAGTGGTTCCACCGCCACCGCGAAATGTAGCGGCGCTAGCGGGCACCCCTGCCTGGTGCCCCTTTGCAGTCGGAAGGCCCGGGACACCAGCCGCCCCACTCTGATCCTGGCACACGGTGCCGAGTACAGTAGCTGTACCCATTGCAAAAACCGGCCTCCCACTCCCATTGCCCGCAAGACCTCCCAGAGATATGCCCACCCTACTGAGTCGAACGCTTGTTCGATGTCTAAAAGTGCTAGTGCGCATTCCTCCTGCTGGAGCACGGGTGAGTGCCAAATGTGAGACAGACGTCTTAGATTCAGGGCCGTGCTACGTTTAGGGATGAACCCCGCCTGGTCTGCGTGAACGAGGCGCTGCATGTACGGTTGCAGGCGCGCTGCCAGGATCCCGCTAAGGACCTTCATGTCAATATTTAGCAGGGATATGGGCCTATATGACCCTGGGAGTTGATCATCCCGGTCCGCCTTAGTGAGCATTACCACCACCACTTCATTCATGGAGGGCGGGAGTGTCCGGGTCTGGAAGGCTTCATTATATACCTCAAGGAGGTGATCAACCAGGATGCGTGCGAATTTCTTATAAAATTCAGCCGGGAGGCCGTCACTGCCGGACTCTTGGCTGACTTCAGGGATTTAATCCCTCCCAGTATTTCCTCCTTCGATAGTGGGTTGTCCAGTATTTGTCTGGTCTCATCCTCCAGACAAGGGAGCTTTAGAGTAGTGAGGATTTCCCCCAACTCCTCCCATGCTGGGGCGTGGCGCCCCGCGTATACTCCGGCCAAATGGTCTGCCAAAGTATCCAAAATACCTTGCTGGCTGTATCCCGTGTGCTCGTCCACAGTCCTCATCTGCACTATAGGCGAGTTCTGCATCTCATTACGGAGCAGTCTTGCTAGCAGTGCCCCGGAGCGGTCTCCTTCCGCATGCAGGCGCTGCCGGTATGCGGTGTAATGAAACTTTTCAAGGCGGCACAGCGGCGCCAGAAGTTCCTCCCGCGTCTCCCGCCACTCGTTCCAGCGGCCAGGCTCTGACGGCAGCACCTCTTCCAGTTCAGCCAGCCGTCTCTCAGTGACCTGTATATCTCGTTCAAGTTGTTTCCGAGCACCATAGGTCGTACTGAGGCAAAACCCCCGGACAACCACCTTCATCGCTTCCCATTCCACACCCCTCGACGACGCCGAGCCCCAGTTAGTCCTAAAATAAGACGTAAATTCCTCCTCCAGCTTCCCAACGAAAGGCGGGTTCGTGAGTGCCTCCGATTGGAGTCGCCATGTAGGGATTACCGCACTGGGTCTGGCCATACTCAGCGTCGCAAGCAACGGGGAGTGATCCAATATATATCTCGGGAGATACATTATCTCCTCCACCCTGGGCATCAGAGTCTGCGATACTAAGATCTGATCCAACCTACTGTATGTATTGGACGCAGGGGTATGACAGGAGAACACCCGAGATTCCGGATGCCTGACCCGCCATGTATCAAGCAGGCCCATCTCCCTCATCACATCCAGCAGGGCCCCGGTCATGCCGGGCTTGGTATTCGCACGGGAGGGCTCGCGGTCCATCGTCCCATCCAGGACACAATTAACGTCCCCTAAACGTATAATATTTCCACCTAAATATGGAGTCGCTACCTTCAACACGTCATAGAAAAAGGCGGGTGCGTCCAGGTTGGGGGCATAAACATTGATCAGGCATACCTCCTGGCCATCCAACCTACCATGTAATATTACATAACGTCCCTCAGGATCTAGCATGTGTTGTAGGTGTTGGAAAGGGGTTCCCGGAGCCACCCAAATCAGTGCCCCCGTGCAAATCCAGAGAATGAGGTGGCTTAGAGCTGTCCGCGCCACCTACGCCTGATGAATGGCAGCGCCTCCCCCCAAACGTGCGTCTCCTGCAACCCTGCTATGGCTATTTTATATCTTCTTAAGAATGAATGTACCCTTCTACGTTTTTCTAGCGAGGCCATTCCCCGTATATTCCACGTGAGTAGCTTCGTCAGGGAGGGAGCCATAAGCTCGTACAGCTGGCGGCCCGATTCCATTCCCATCACGCCATTACATCGTCCAACTGAGCATTCTGTGGTGAATCTCGACCCAGACATGGATCCCCCATCTTCCCCAACAACCATGAAAAACAAGTAAAACATAGTGAACATCCCGGTCCCCCCCACCCACTGGGCAGTGTGACAAAACCCTCCCCCCGCCAACATAGCGAGTGAGCAGCGCTATCCCCCGTCCTATACCACCCCCTCGGACTTTTCCAGGAAAGCATTAAGACTCCTTACAACGCCCCCCACCCCCAAAACACAGAGCATGTCCTGTGGATCATACTCTGACTCATGTCGGTCATCATTGCCAAGCAAGCGTCTGGCTCCCGGACCGGGCGCGAGGTCTAGGCCTCCAGCTCCCGGAATAGGACCCAGCCGCTGGTGAGGGCGTGTCCCACCCCCGCGGCATGCACATACAGTTGATCCTCACCCAGAAACATGAAACGTGCACCATATAACATTTGGTATCCTAACAGTGAAATACAGACACTTATCTGCTTGTCGAGTGTCCCAAACCTTCTTCCTCACCCCCCCTCCAAGTATTCAGTCAACATTAGTGTCCGGAATGGCCTCCGACGAGGTCAGTGCAAAGTCCAGCGAACCTTCCACCACCTGCAGAGTCCCATCTTCACACACCTGAACCCTCCCAGAATCTCCCGGGTCCCATAGTCTCATTCCTACGGACAGTCGGCATCGCCGTCCGGCCAGGTCCAGAGAAACTGTGCGTTGGCCCGACTGCGTCTGCGTCGTCTTCCGGATTTCACGATCTCCCGTACTGTCCATCCAGTCCGAGGCCTCCTCCGCCGATCCGAAGAACAGAGCCTTGCCTTTATGCTCCACCCGAAGCTTGGCCGGATAAAGAAGGCTGTACTTCAACCCTGCTTCTCTCATGTGTCTTTTCACTGCCAGAAATGTGCGTCTTTGGTCCTGTACCCTCTGGGTATAGTCGGGGAAGATAGCTATATGGTGTCCCTCGAATTGTAGATTTGGCTTGTTGCGAGTGGACTGTAGGAGCAGGTCTTGGTCCCGATAGTTAAAAAAAACGGGCTATAATGGCCCGTGGCGGTACACCGGCCTCGGCGGGGGGGCCAGCGCCCTGTGGGCCCTTTCAATATTAAAGAATTTGGACGGTTTGCCAGGAGCCAGGATCTTTGTTATCCAGTCCTCCAAGAATAGCTCAGCCAAGGGGCCCTCCTCCGCCCACTCCGTAAACCCCACAAACCTCAGGTTGTTCCTTCGGGAGCGCCCCTCTTGGTCCTCGGCGCGTTCATCCAGCCTGCTCGTCTTCCTCTGGAGTTCCATAACCGTGGTCCGTAGGGCCTTTACCTCCGATTGGAGTGCATCCACATTCTGCTCCACAGAGGTGACCCTGTCCGAGACCTTGTGCAGGTCACACCGCAGGAGGTTCACATCGATTGCCACCGCATCAATTCTGGTCACCATCTCGTCTCTCGTCGTCTGTACCGCCGCAAGGATATCTCTGAGAGGCATCTCGCGCTTCCTCCCCCGGTGCCGTCTTATCATCGTCCTCATTTCGTGCGTCCCTCTGGTGAAGCCCCTGGGGCAGGGGTTGCGCATAATTCAGGATTTTGCTGGTCTGCGCCTTTGCACCCTTATCCTTCCCCATGATGGGCTCCAACGTCTCGCCTCCTCCGCTCCAACCAGTACGGGCTCACCCCGGATTACACTCCTCCGTTTACATCCCCCCACAGCAATGTGGCACCCCTGTCGCTCAGGATCTTGGGCAATCCCAATCAGAAGGGACCCACCGTGTTCAGCGCAGGTGTCCGACCCCCAGGGCCACAGGAGGTTACGGGCGCCCAGGCTATGCCCGTCTTCGCGATTCCCTCGGGGCTTCTCACAAGTACCAGGACAGGCGCAGCTGCCTCAAACCCACGACCAGTACATTCCGGCAGACAGCAACCGGGCCCTCAAAGGTTCAACCGATGTGTGCCCCAGCCTCATGACACCTCCAAGATTACTGCATGCAAAATAGAAGCAGAGAGCATGCACTCCGATTGTTTAGGAGGCCTCCTCCTACTGTTCTGCTAGGTGTGGCTCACCGCTCAGTCACTAGTATCCCGGGGCACCTCCTAGTCTCTCCAACGTAATTACCATGTGCCGCACTCCGTGGGGTGCCCTTTGTCCAATGTGCCCCAGCCTCCGTTAGTCCGCCAATGCAGGGATGACTAAGGCGTGGTCGCCCCTCAGGCGGTCAGATGACTCCGCTGGTAGATGGGGCCCCCAGCCCACCGTGAAGTACCAGCATCCACACGCTCAGGCCCCCCCGCCGTCCATGCGCCTCTCTCCACGCGCCCGACCTCAGGGACGATCCCAGCTCCCAGGTCGGCGTGTCCACGGCCCCCGCTGCTGACCTGTGTTTCCGGAGATCCAGGGTCTGAGGCGGGGAGGCCGTTCACTCCAGGCATCCGCCGCGCTCTGCAGTGAGCACCGCTCCAGGCAAGATGGCGGCTCTGATCCTAGGACGCTCTGCTTTTCCGGCGCCACTGGCCCACCGGCACACTTCCCCACAGCTTTAAACCTCCCCAGTGGGCGCACCGAGTGATAGGGAGTACCGGGTGAGGTTGGTGCCCGATCAATACCGCAGGATCATTCCGGAGTTTGCCGCAGTAGGACGGAGCTCAGCACAGCACGTCCTACTCGGCCATCTTGTTGGCCATGCCCCTCATCCCTAAAGATGTGTTGATGACAATACAAGCGCTACATACCCGTAATTCAACGCCAGCGAAGGCAGAAGCAGGACGCTCCCGTCTGCACAGCTCCAGGCCCCCAATTAAAGGCCCTGCTGTTTGTTTTCCTTAAAAAACAAAACTAATCATCTTGGCCAGCTGCCTTCTCATCCCGGGTTCCCTCCAAAATAAGCAAACACGAGTCCCGGGCAGACATTCCCGCTCAGTTCCTTGGTGCCAATAATTCACGCCCTCAGCCAATTTTAAAAATCAGTACCAGCCGCCCACATCATTAACAGACGAATGGGCCTAGGATGATTTTCCTTTCCTCTAATTCAGCTTGCTCACCCTTGTCCTGAAGATGAACCCCACTTATTGGGTTCGAAACGCCGTCGACCACCATACAACATGAACTCCTATTACTCTTTGTAAATTTTACTCTTTGTAAAATAACTGTGGAGCTCATTATACTGTTGTCAATGCGATGCCTTTTAAACCTCACTATCACCCTGCATGTCACGCTTCCTTTCACTTAAATATATGTGAGCACCTGAATACTATACAAAAAATTGTAAAATAAATGTTTATCATTTATCTGACCTACATGACCTTCCTTTGATCTTTCCTTTGCTCCCTCATGAATTAATTTCAAAATCTTAGAACCAAGTGTTCCCTGTTGGGTCACTTTCTCGCTTTGGACCATTGAGGCCACACCTGAACCACTGTTTCCTAAATAACATACCCGTAATTGGGCGCAGGTAATTCTGGATATAGGAGGACCCTATCACAGAACATCCCAATTGGAAATGGGTTAAGACAGGGGTGTGTTTTGGCCCCCCTACTTTTCTCCTTATTCATAGCAGATTTATCTTCAGATTTGGCCGTTGCGAGGGGTGCCAGCCCAAATCTAAATGCAAAACATATTGCAGGTTTACTGTATGCAGACAATCTCGTAATAATAGATCAAACAGAGATAGGCCTGCAAAGAAAGTTGAATACGTTTAATGAATACTGCAGCCATAAAAAACTTCTAGTAAATATGGAAAAGACAAAGGTACTGAGCTTTGGTAAAAGAATAAGGTTTAGTCGGGTCTTAGGTTCCACAAAGTTGGAAAAGGTAAATTAATATAGGTACCTAGGGATGCGGTTTGAGAAAAATCTGAATTGGCATACTCACCTAGATGCAGTAAGTGTAAAGGCTCTTGCTTCAGTCAGTGGACTGAAAAAATCTAACGGAGACTACGGAGATATGTCTGACAGACCGGTTTTAAAAGCTTACACAGCCATGATACTACCACAGTTTCAATATGGAGCAGAATTGTTATATTTGAGTGGTAAAAATAGGTGGGACGCCGAAGAAAGGAAATGTTTGAAAAATGTATTATCGTTGCCCATGTCCTCAATGGTTCAGGCAGTAAGACTGGAAACCGGAGGGATATAATGGCATGTATGGCGCTATTGAGATTTCGGCAGCGCCTGGGCTGTGGGGAAGAGTACAAAATATCACAGTGGTGTAGAAATGAGATACTGCAGAGTGAGCTGAAGTGGGCAAAGGGGCAAGGGAAACCATAGCTAAAGCCTGTAGAGTTATGAGGATCAAGTTGTGCCCACAGAATTTACAAATCGAGGTAGACAAGAGGGAACTCAGGGCTCAAGGGAGAGAAATCTCTTGAGATCTCGATCAACAATATCTCATGAGGAAAAAATCTGTACGCTTCATGGCTAATTTATGGCAAAATGAACAACATTTCCCATATATTGATGTACTCCCCTGTCGTTGGATTAGAAGAGAACTATTAAGGTTAAGAATTGGTATTAACCCCTGTTATGCTAACGACGTGGTAAAAAGAGCTATGATTGATTTCAAAGGGAAGTGCACTTGTAACCTGGGCACCACATGCAACATATTACACAATTTATTGGACTGCCGGAAGGTCTTGGATACAAGGAAAATGTTTTTATGCCCAATTTTTAAAAAGTATGGTATTAAAAATCGGTCACAAGTGGTAGATCTTCTAATTGAAATGAATAATTTGGATATAGCATGTGCCATTGGGAAGTTCATCCAAAAAGTTTAAAAAATCCTTGAAGGTGAATAGAATCAAAATCTTTCTCATAGATATTTATATGATACATGGTATTTTAAATAGAAAGGTGGAATGATTAATGAATTTTATATGTATGAATTTTATGCTAGATTTTATTGAGATATGTTTTATATGAGATTGTATTTATGGAGATTTTAGGTGTTTAAGGACTAATTGGTTCAATTAATCTTTTGTTTGAACTGACTGCACCCGCCTGCAAGGGGATCTCTAATCCCCTTGAAAAATGCAGGTGGGTTGCCGCCTGCACTGTGAAAACACGGAGCGGCTGTAGAGCAGACGTTCCTTTTTTCATCTGAATGCGTTGCCCCCAGGGCAGCGCGAGTTCGCGGCTGCCATGGGGCAGCGCATTCATCGTAATAGGGTGCATTTTCATTTTTTGCGCCAGGCGCACCTTTTTAAAGGTGCGCCTGGCGCAAACAATGAAAAAGTGCTTATTGTGTAATGTGGCCCCAGATTTGGAGCAAAAACCTATAATATGATAATCGACCCCTGAACAGCTTATGCTTTCATTTTTATTAATTGCGCTTTTTAAACTCATTTTCAGAAACGCCTACTTTCCGCTCCAGTAACTATTCGTTTTTCAGTTCTTCAAAGTTTCTGTTTCAGCCAGTTTTTTGCATGAATTTCTTTTGGTGCCAAGAAGAAAAACATTTCTGCAGTTTAAATGACTGCTTATAAACAATCTTTAGAAATGACAGCTCTTGTATCATGTTTTTCCCCTCAATTACATTCGACTTCACAAAAATGAGTTTTGATGCTGGTCGTTCATCTGTCAGCATAATTTTAAAATATGGGCGTTTTAAAGAAGAGATATATAGCTGAGTGCTCTGAGATAGTCTAGTATAAAGTCAAAACATAGAACGAGACACAACAGTTTACAGTCGGGGCCCAGGCTGCAGAATTTCAAAGAAATGCAGTGTTTCTGTCAGTTCTCTATCGCAACGCATTTACTTTATGTGGAGGAAAAAAAAACTGTAAAGTTTTTGGGCAAATTTACCAGCGTATAAAAGTAGTGCTGGAAGAGGTGTACCCTTAGCAAATTAAAGTTTGCATAGATTTCACAGGATGACCTCTTTTTTTGGGGGTGGGTTGTTTTTTGCGCATTGTAAAAAAAAAAAAAAAAAAAATCTGAAGAACTACGCGTATTATAGAACAGAAATTTAGGATGGATAGATTGCCGGCAATTTAATAAAATGAAGCGAACGTGTGGGCCCTTCCAGATTCTGTAGCACGCCATGCTGTTTACACAAATCTAAATACAAAGAACGGCCACTAGATGGGGCGTATGAATCGGTTAACCAGCTGATGGCACATTTATTTTCGTTTGCAGAAAATGAGTGGCACTACAGTGATTGTGAATAAGGAATATATCTGTTTGAAATATGAAAAGAGAAATGCCCACCACCATGATTAGGCTAACGAAAGAAGCAGTCAGTCCTGACCCATTCATAACAAGGGCAATAAATGCATAATATACCTGTCGCTGTATAAGGAGCATATACCTGTGCCATTAAATAGCTTTAGATGAGAATTCATGTATAAAACACTTGGCGATTACTTCTTACTCTGTTTTCAAGGAACATATTTTCTTTGAATCTAAAATCTAAAATAATTTTCATCAGCCCAAGTTTTAAATAACTTTTAAAGAGATGTCTTTGCATATGCAACATAAAAAGCAATGTGGAAGTATGTTTGTTCGGTCTTCTAAAAGCAATTGCCTGCCTGTATCTTTTGCCAAGCAAACACAGGTGCTGCAACTGTCTCGTTCCGGCTTCTCCAACGAGTAGCTCGTGGTAGCTCTCCAGGGGCTGTATTACGGTAAATGCGCATTTTCATTGTTTGCGCCTGGTGCACCTTTAAAAAGGGGGATTTTGAGATCCCCTTGCAGGCGGGTGCAGTCAGTGATTGCACCCGCCTGCAATGGGAAGTCTGGGGGGTCCATAGGATCCTCTTTCCCCCTTCCAGAGAGCTGCTCTCAGGGGGCGCTCTGACAGTGCGCCTCCTGAGAGTGTCTTTGCCTTTGCGCCCGTGTCTGTAATAGGGTGCGGGCTCAGAGGCAAAGGGATTCTCTCATTTGCATGGGGCACCCCTCCATGCAAATGAGGGAACGCCCGCTCAAGATAGGACTGCCGCTTTATGTGTGCCGTCGCTATTGGTATTAGAGAAGGGGCCGCACAAGCGTCTGCGGCCCCTTCTGTAATACCAAAGTGCCCCTGGGGTTCGCAAAGTGGGCGCAAACGCCCGTTGCACCCCTGGAGCACTTTATGTATTATGGCCCCAGGTAGCTTTAAGTAGCTCTTCTGTGTGCAGCCCAGCCTACTAAATTATATGTTTTTGCTTAATAAAATTAATATATGCATACAAAAATTGAAAAGTGTGGATTCGAGAAAAACGTATGCATTTCTAGAACTCATAAACTGTTGTTTGGAGAAAAATGGTTGAATTTCCGATTGAATTTCCCATTTGCCCATTCCAACCATTAAGTTGGGTAACAATCATCTGTTATTTTTAACGCCAAGATACCCTTGAGGGTGAACGTGTGTTTTACAAATACACATTTTACGTTCTGTTCTTTTTAAAGCTAATATTTGATAAATCATGCAACTTTGGGGAGACTTATTGCCTTGGTAAATTGCAGCTTTGGCTGAGAAGCATTCCAAAATGATAAAGTCTTTTTAGGTCTCGCAGACCTAGCGTTGCAGCGCGCATGCGCTGCTCGCTCTGCGAGGCATATTGTAGTAGGGTAGGTTTTAGAAGTGGAGTTGAATCACCACCCATCTTTTTTATTTGCTGGCGTCATCGTTTATGGTAAACGCTGGCTTCTGATTGAAAATGAGGCTTCTTTGTTACCGCCCTGTCTCCTTTTGGGACCTCCCATCCGGACTGGATCGTTTACTTGTGGCGTTACACGGTGGGCTTTATCTGGTGGGTGAGCACTATTTTTAAAATGGACACTGATGGGGACAATGGCGGGTGCAGCGCTATGAGCTCTAAATTGTATGTTTTTAATTACTTTAATGAGCGTGGCGCCCACTCGGGACACCACACTCACTTTATTTATTTATATTTTACATTTATGTTGAGCGCGGCGTCCACTACAGGGACACCGCGCTCTGTTTGTTTTTTTGTTACTTTAAAACTGAGTGCGGCGCCGCTTCAAGGACACCGCGCTTGGTTTCTATATATATTTTTTTAACTTTAGCATGGAGCGCAGGGCCCGCTTCAAGGACACCGCGCTCAGTGTTAAAGTTATAAAAAAAAAAAGAAACCGAGCGCGGTGTCCTTGAAGCGGTGCCGCGCTCAGTTTTAAACTTAACCATTTGCAATGCAATTGGACCTATTGCATTGCAAATGCTTGTTAACTTTAGTAATGAGCGCGGCGCCCGCTTCACGGACACCGCGCTCTTTCTTTTTTTTTTTTTACTTTAATGAGCGCGGCGCCCAGACACTGCACGTGCCCTCGGCACAGCAGTTAGCAGCTGCAATTCCCCGCCTTCCGTCGGTGGGCCGGCCCCAGCGAAATGGGTGCAGAGATGCTGACTCTTTACGAGTGGTTAACTGTGGGCATCCAGAAGACCGCAGTGGCTGGTGTGGAAGAGATTATCGCTGGTAAGTAGGTTCGTCACTAAGGCAGACTCACGCGGACGGGACTATCAGCCACGCACTTGGTTCTTTAGTGTGATCTGCCGCCGAGAACCACCTGCTCTTCACCTTTGTCACGAGTTGTCTTCATGTCCGGAGCTGGCTCTCCAGCTCCCCCTGTGCTGGCGTTGCGGCTTCCGTGAGCATAGGGAACAGGCCGACCTCCCTGTCTGTAAGGTGCTGTCTCGGTCACGCTTTCCCCAACCACCCGCTTCATGGCCTGCGCCACTTATCCAAGAACTACGCATTTCTGTGCAAGTGCTGCCATTGTATAACCCGTTTAAAAAAAAAAAAAATTCTCTCGATAGTTTAGCATGGTACCCTATTTGTTGTAATTTGTTTTGTGTCCCGCAGACTTCAAATCTAGTATTCTGTGTGTATTAGTTGGAAGGAACTCAAATGCACGTGACCTAATCTTCTAGCTTTACAAGGAATTTGATCCCTAAGGTGAAACGTGCGTTTTGGGTAGTCCTTGCCATTTACTACTAGCCTGGTTCCGCCCCCTGTGATAACCCAGGCATCCTGGGCATGTGTTGTTTATAGTTGGCGGGAGGGGGGGGGTGTAGTGATACTTCCCGCGTCTTTGAGGTACCTATGAGGCAAACTGTGTGTGTGGGGGTGTAGTGATACGCCCCGCCCCTCTGATAACCTAGGCAGCCTGGGCATGTGTAGTGTAAACTTGGTGGGGGGGTAGATGAAGAGATACCTCCCCGCCCCCTGTGATAACCCAGGCATCCTGGGCATGTGTTGTTTATAGTTGGCGGGAGGGGGGGGCGTGTAGTGATACTTCCCTGCGTCTTTGAGGTACCTATGAGGCAATATGCTGCAATCTTTTTTTACAAAACACTTCACTCAGGGCATTAAGTGGGCCCGGGTCTTTTCTGTGCTCAGCACCAGCAGTTTTAAAGAGCAGGTGCTGAGACGAGTTCCTATCGTGCTCTCCATTTTTGCCCTCACCCTCAGTGTGAAAAAAAAAGTCTTTAACTCTGCAGCAGTACCGCCCTTTACTGCCTTTGATGTAACTTCGAAGACACTCGTTGTAGTTCTTTCATAGTCTCATCATGTCAGAACTGAAGCATTTTCAATATTATATACAACGAAGTAATAGGTCTCGCATTTGTGAAAGACTGAGCTATTGGCATTGTAAATAACAATGCCTTTAATTTATTTATGTGTGGGTTTCAAAAAAGAGAAATAAAATTCATTGTCATTTACAATGCCAATAGCTTAACCGCTCGCAAATGCGAGACCTATTGCATTGCAAATGCTTGTTTAACATTACTGCTGGCATCCCTGCCTCATGCACTGAGGTGATAGCTGCTGATAATCTTGCATAGGGTGGGCACTAATGTAATCTTGTCTGATGGGGAAACATTGGTTACATCGCGGTGTTTACACCGCAATACCTTTACAACGTGGGTATTACAACGCAAGTCATTACAATGACTTGCGCTGGATGGCGCTCTAAGCTAAGGAATAGTATGATTTACTATTCCAACACCTTCCCTACTGTAACGTAGGCTGGAGTTGGAATAGTAAATCATACTATTCCTAATTCTAGCGCCCTCCAACGCAAGTCGTTGTAACGACTTGCGTTGTAATGCCTGCGTTGTAAAGGTATCGCGGTGTAAACACCGCGATGTAACGTCGTATATTCTGTCTGATGTGGTAATTATTACAACACTAATAATATTAGTCGCTCTGATACTTTTCATCGAACATACATAGCTCTTATTACAAAAGAGGTTGGAGACTCCTGGTCTTGCTGTTTCTGAGATACAGCAATGGACTGTCCTGTGGGATGTTTTCATATACCACCCGCCATTTCATCGGCATTACTTTGAAGTTAGCATTTTACGCTTTGGAAGGAAACCTAAAGCTCCTGATCCATAAAGAAAGACTGCAGATTTACGTCTTTAAGAGTCAGACACATTATGGTTACTTGCAAAATGTAAATTGCTTACTTCAAACTAATTAATATCCAAGGTATTGGTCTGCAGATGAGATTGCACCACTTCTTGGAAACACCATCTCCAGGCTGAAGCACAGACCTCACAAGCATTAATGGAACAGTTTGTCACCAGGAAGAAACACATCTATGCCAGCCACACATGGAATGTCAGGAGTCTAAATCCTCCAGTGAAATATCACAAAATATGGGAGTTAATTACTAACCCATTCCCCAGACATAAATTACTCTCAGGAGTCCCATCTCCTCAAGAACGACATAGAAGTACTGACCAAAAAAGAAATATTTGATACAGACACACACTTCCCCTAAACTTGTGGCATAGTAATAGTCAGTGCTGGAATTGAAAAAAAATTACTCCAGGAACCGATAAATTGGGGGTCAAGGTGTAGCAGAGGAATGGGGTGGAGTCACAAGTGGCTTAGCTTGAAAAACCTTTTGATAGTCTGCTTATACACTTAGGTGCAATAAATCTTTTTTTTAACTTCAAGTTCATATATCATAAGTTGCAAGCCTTCGAATATAGCACAGTTATCTATTTATCGGCATCAGCTAACTGCAGACAAACTGTAAGTCATATGTTTAGATCCTTATTGTTTTTTTTCCTCAATCTGTTATTATAAGTTTGCAAAGAAGGGTTTCTTTAGGAAATAATAAAGTCTTGTTAGCACAGACAACCACAATCGCTGCATTACGTCTTATAGCCTGACTTTTTGTTTCTCTTGACCATTCACTCTTAACATATAATGTCTACAAGTATGAATGATAGGCGATTCCTACACCTTATAATCCTCATTCTTGTATTTAACATTTCATGTACATTGATTTACACACTTGTATGATTTATTGTGCCTCTCTGTGTGATGTAAAGCACTCTGACTCCCTACACTTGGAAGATTAGGACAATAAAATAATTAAATTAAAAAAAATAGTGAGTGCCATTTAAATCAGTATTTGTGTAATTACTCATACAGACAGATACATCTTCCATTCTTACAGTGCAAGCACATCTCTTGCATAGGGAGTTGAACAAAGTAAAAAAAACTTGCTTTGAATAGTTTCTTTTAAGTACTTGTGAAGTGGTAACAAGCTATGCACCTTTGTTTCCTACCATTTCATTGGCGTCTAGGTGTTAGGCTACAGATGGCTCCCAGCCAGTATGATATGGTAGCCAAAGTATGGCTGATGGCCATTTAAATCAGGCTTTTGTTTTAGACCTAGCTGAAATCTTAAGTCAGAAAGCCTCCTCATCCCCTGCACATTGCTGCTCTGAACAGAATTTAGACAATGTGCAGGTGCTGCTGAATGTCAAGGTGTCTGAAAAATGACACTAGGACAAATTCAACGTTTCTCTTTGTTGGCTGGATCCAGACCCAGACCAGAAATAGCTGCCGGAACCGGGATCCGGTGCGATCCCCCTACTTTCCAGTACTGGTAATAGTAATACAGAAAGAGTTTTCAATCGATTTTAGGCACACTGTAAGAGACAAAGAGGATTGGAGATGCATAGTATTGATATATAAAATAGGAAACAAGGATATTGTATTGGTAGTCTTATATACCTCAAATTCAAACAAAGATAAATTTCACCAAAGACTAATAATTATTGAGGCACCACCAGCAGGGAGAGAGAGCATGGATGGTAGATGTTAACCAGGTAACTGCACCAGAGATCATTAGATATCCACATAACAGACACCTAAGTGGGGGGGATGTAAAAAAAAAAAAAAAATACACTCAAATTGCGAGCCGTAACTGGACTGCTGGATACATGGAAACAAACTGATCCCAAAGACAGGAATTCATTATTTTCAAGTGTGTATAGATCCTACTGCTTCTCTGTAAGATGAAAGACACTTCTCCTGTGGCCCAAACTGAAGTTGACTTACCCAACATTGAGACGTACTACCATGCTGCCCAAATAAGATAAGCGCTTGACTGGTCCTGCAACAATCAGAGAAATACTGGATTCTTAGTGACCATGCATGAAAGGTTGTAGCCTCTGCACCAGGATTTTAGCAAGGATTTTATTATCAATATTTAATAGCAAAGGCCTGTACGAAAGTATTGACTGTGATCTTGACCTGGCTTCAGGAATAAAGTGATTATGGGCTCCAGCATCGAGGGAGACAATCTACCTTTAGCAACAGCTATGCCCTCGCTGGTATGTAGTCTTTACCTTCACGTTGTTCATCACACATGACGTTACCATGCAGGTAAGTGCCATGCAAGCCCCTTTTTGGTACTTTCCCCATAGTACTTTACCTCACAGGTAAGTATTTTTTTTAATGACATAAATATTATGTTATTTAAAAAAAAAGGCAATTGTTGCAAAATGGGTTCTGCTTATTTATTGTGCCTGGATGTTTTTGCTTTATGGATAAACCAGTTTTGGACTTTCTACTGTGGGTGAGTCTTACTACATTTGTTTCACCCATGGCAAGTGCACAGTAAATGGACTGAGTGTGTTTACATCCAGTGTCCATCTTTTAAGATGAGGCTGCTGCGGCGCAGCACGGATAAGGGGCACTTGGCTGGTTACACATAAACATGTGTCCAGCATCCACGTGAGACTACGGTCATGCACAGCCCAGTAACTGCGTAAAGGCAGCCTGGCGCAGAGCGGACTCTGCAGGGTTAGATACTGACCTGGGGTAGGCCTTTTAATATTAGTGGGCACTCATAGGGAAAGTCAGTATGATTTACTGTTTGTCTGCAGTGACACTTTATTATACATATAGGAGGAAATCTGACTTAGAGTGCAGTTTCATTTCCTTTTGGCCTATAAAGTCCATCAAAATATCAAAATGTGGTGAAACATGTGCATCAAGATGGATTATACAAGTCCCAAGAAGCTCTATATCCAACTTATGGGTCATCCATAATTGTAATATTTCTCTGGCTCAGCTCAGAATCAACCTGCTGGCCCAAGTTAATTTTATTTCTCCCTAACAGAGGGAACAAAGGCCACCCCCCACAAAAGGAGTATTTAACAGCGCTTCCCTCAGCTTCTTACAGGAAAGGGTAGGGAAGAAAATGTGCATCTGTTAATTACCTGCCACACTGTACCTGGACTGGGGACAGCCCAGGCCCACTGAGCAAAGGAGGAAGCACAGACAACTGGAGCCAACACAGGAGGGAGCTCCCCTTTGAAGTTTTGTAGGGACGGAGCTGAGGCCCCCAGAGAAGATGTGATCATTGATTCATGGATGACGCCATCTTGAACTGTCCCAGCTTGCTGTGCTGGACAGTTGGGACAGGGGTAGGGTGATAATGTGGCACCCTAGGATAGGCCAGGGGTGCCTGGCTTCTAGAACCTTCCACCCTCCCCTTTAAATATTCTTGCACGAGAGAGGGAAAGGGCTGTTTTTGCGTTTTTTTGCTGCTGGATCCTGTGGTTGTGACAGCCATGGACAACTGGAAGGAGAAACCCTGTGATGCCTAAAAGGACCAAGGACTCTGCCCCATCTGACCCCAGGTTCAGTGAGTCTCTCCAAGGGCCTGTGAGACTGGCCCCCCTCACACCTCCTGAGGACCAATTGGGGGAAAGATCTGGACTTCAGCACCCAGAGACAAGAACCAGGAAGAAAGGTGGTGCAGGGAGGCAGTGGTACCAGCTCCCTACAAGTTACGCTGTCTTAAAGGCTGGGAGCCTGCTGGAACTGCTCCTGATGGATAGAGCTCACCACCAGGAGTAAAATGAGCCCAGGATTGTCCCAACCATTATGACTTTTTTTTTAAGGTTGGCAAATTTTGCCCTTTCCCAAGAAACAGAGCGGCCCACCAAGATCCGAAAAGTACCCCCGTGGTGGGCCAGGGCCTGGGTGTTGACGTAAGGAGCCTTTTAAATTTATATCCCTGAGAGAGAGCGTGCGTTGGGGTCCTCCTCCCCAGAGCTGCTGAGGCCCAAGGATCCCAATCTCTGGGCTGGCTTTTGTATCAAGGGGCCCAAGACCCAATCTCTGGGCCCCTCTCCCAAAGGAGTAAGGGAGGGGGCCAGAAAATGCAGCCATAGAACTAGCCTAGGGGCTAGTTCTATCGCTGCATTTTCTGTGATCTGAAAGTGTACAAAGTAGACAATGACGTTATATTTAATTTCAATGCTTTATTTACCATTTGTGTTGACAAATATTGTTCAGCAATATTGAAATGATGTATTAACAATAATAACTGTATTTGCACATAGTTATTATTGATTACCTGGAATGATGGTGGTTTTAACATGTGGATTATCTGTCTTTAAAGGTGATGACCCTTAACAAAGTTAATAGGCCTGGTTTATTCAAAGTGATACCCCTGTACTGTGATTTATTATCTTGTATAGGTGGCGGGGCTACTGTGATGCTGGGGGTCATGTCCCTTCAGGGTCAAACGTCATTAAAGGATGTCATCTAAGGTATCTTCAATCTGCCTTATGTGTATATATGTACATTAATGCTTAGTATTTTGTGTTGTGTGTGTAATAAATGTACTTTTCTTTTCGGAAAGAAACCGCACAGACTGGGCAATCATTTATTGAATGTTATTACTGCATGCCAGCGAATGGTGATTACTAGCCCACACTATCTCCCTTGAGTAGGCCTTGGACTTCTCTGCGCTGCTACCCTTAGAGAATCAAACAGTGCAATGGGGTGCTTGGCTTCCAGCAAGGGGAAATTGTGGGCCCATTACTTACAGGAATTTAAGAGTTGCAGGATGGGTTAGCGTAATATAGGTTAGAGGTAAAGGAAGCTAATGTCGTGTAGTTCATAGGAATCCTCAGGACCTGTGCGTTTTGGATGACCTAAACTGAGGGCTTGGTGTCCAAACCGACTCGACAACCCCTAAGGATATGTCAGCCGTTAGACCAGCTAGCTCTACAGTGCCACTACCACCCCCCTGTATCTTACAGTGGTGTAGGTAGTTTCTGGCAACCACTGAACATGACAACCCTAATCCCTCAGAGATCATGGAAAACAGTACAGTACTTTTCGCTCAGTCACTCGTGCTTACTTATTCTCAGGAAGTACACATAATGGCGATTAGGACATTTTCAATAAGTATTTATTGGTCCAGCGACAGTTGTGTGTAAAACATATTTTCTGCGACAATTAGGAGACAGAAGCATACGAAAGAAATCGCAAATGCTAATATGGTAAACAGTAGATACACTTCTACCATAGTGCTAAGATGAACATATACAGTTCAGATAAAACAGTAGCATTTGCATACACCTATAATGCACGCCCTATGTAATTTGCCTAAATGTACCTAGCCTAGATATGTAGGTGTAGCATGTATATGTGCATATGTGTATGTGGCCAAGAATCCCCTAGGGAAGCTCCGACCCCCTCACCTGATGGTAGAGAACGAAGGACCCCGTCTCTGCTCCGAGGATGACAGCCTGCAAGGGATGTCAGACCGCTGCGTGTCGAATATTCAGCATACAGGACCCCGTGTCAGCTTGGAAGGAATTCTCCTCTAATTTGCAGAGGGGAATAAGGGTCTTATAAACTAGAGTGGTCACTCCAGAATTTCTTCTAGAATCGATATGTTTTTAAAACAATCATAAATGTTTTGAAAACAGTCATAGATGTTTTTCCAAACAAATGCGATCATGCACAGCGGGCTGTTGGCCAAGGATGAAAAAAGTGGTGACCCTTTTACAGAATAGGTATGCCGTGCCTGGGGACCTGTTTATGTACGTCAGGTACAGCGTTATTTTGATAATATACTAAGAGCCTGATTATGAAGAGACAGAGCTTACTGCTAGGTAAAAGGTCACCCCCTCAGAACCGTTATTGTCGTGTGGATGGGACAATGTATGTAAAAGGGGCATACACGACAGGACTAGCCTAACGAACATGACTCCCACTCCTCATCTAAAGGTCAACAGGGTTAGCTAGGTAAAAATAAAGCTAAGGCCAAAAAAACATCAAATCATTTACAATTAAAATACTAAAAGCACTTTAAAAGCTTGTTAAAATGTACATAAAAGAAACCTAAATTCAAAGTCGATAAAGCTCTTTTTCCTAAAAGTGTTCAAAGGTCCTCTAATCTTGTATATGTGGTTATTATTACACTGAGCACCTTGAAAGCCGCTGTGCTCAGTTTAGAGCAGAGAAGAAAAAATGAAACAAAGTCAGGTTCGACCTTCATTTTCAGCACAGGAAAGGCCAGATTGTTTATGAATCCTGTGCTGAAGACTCAACATTGCTGAGCATTGCATCCGCAGGTGGCAATCCCTCCAGTACTTCCAATATAATGTCGAGTGAGCAAAGATGGTCATCTCTGGTTCCCACAGCAGCCGTTGGGGAAGAATTAGATGTCTGCATGCCCGGAACCAATGCCAGTACCTCTGGAGCAGAGCCGATTTCCCTTCCAACAGGAGCTGAAGCATCTCGTGGAGGCTCCAAGAATGCCGTCATCAACATAGGAATACGCTGTGGACAACTGTACACATGGGCCTGCAAGGGCTCCAGTAGCATGTCTATGTCCGGTGGCGCAGCCGATGGAAGTGTCAGAAACCGGTCTAACACGCATCCGAATCCGCAGAAGAGGCAGCATGCAGTCTAGCCAGACTGGTTTAAAAGACAGGAACCAATGCTCACTCAGCTCTCGAAGCAGAGGCGTACCCATGTGGAACACCATACGCTCACAACAACGTCGTTCCAGCAGGCTTCTCTCCACGACTTGAGGGATTGAGACGTCCATTGCGAATGAGTAGTATACCCGGCACAGATAGCAGGACCAAAGGATGCCCTCCAAAAACGCTTCCAAGTACGGAGTGTATGAAAGCTAGAATTACTCCGAAGATGGTCTGAAATGTGGTTAAGAGACCTGATCCAAGACGCTTAAATAAGTGTATGATCCCACTCGTATCAGACATGTTAAAGATACAATGAACCATTTCTCCTAAATGGATCGGGAAGTTTGTATGGACCAGGGCCTGTATCTCAGCTGAAGACCTTGCAACCTGGAGATCAAAAGTCTCTCGGGCTGAAGTTAAGGCCACATTTTGTTGAAACAACATGGCTTTCAGTCTGCTCAGCGAATCAAACCTTATACTGGAAACATTCAATGAAGGCCACAGTGGTGCCTCCTTAACTAAGCAAGCTGGGGGAAACAATACTTGCTTACAACAAACAACCCTGAGGTTTACTGTGACTAGATATGCAATGCCTGGCGCCATCCCGCAACAGCCTTGATCATTAAGCATTAAATAACTCCCATTCAAGAGCAATTCGATAACTGGATGAATCACTGCAGCTGGGGAGTCTTTCAAGTAGCAAGATAAATTTGCTTTCGAAGCATTGCACGCTCTGTGAAGCGAGACCTCCTTGCATACTAAAGATCCACTTAAAGCCTTCTCACAGTCTGTACCACTTAATAAAACTTCAGTGTCCTTATTTCTACACCTATATCTGTACAGTAACTCCCAGATTTCCTGTATGTACCCTTCACTCAATGCTTCATACCTGCCGACCTGGTGGTGTTCTAGGCAGTATTGGAACTGGAATGTCATGATTGGCAGTCTAATATAGTCATGAATTAACCATTTCGTATACAGTGACTCTGCTACTGTAAAAGGTAACTTCTCAAATTTTTCAATGAGCAGCATGGTGTACTTTTCATCTCTGTGTGCCATGGTCAATTGTCTGTTGGTCAGATTACAAGCCGAAAACAAACTTGTGCCGTTAATGTACCACCATGGCATGTGGCCAGAACGCAATGATTGTAGCATCCAGCTTAAAAGAAAAATGGAGCGCAATTGAGATTGCCCATGTTGTAAAATAGACAAATCTTGTTCCATATTGTCAATTACTGAGGACATAATGTTGCTCAGTGAATAAATACGTGAGGAAAGTGTGGACATACCATTGTCTACCACAGCCAAAGATTTTTCTATATTCTATCAATCTCACGTAATCTCTCAGCAGCATTCCACTGTTCATTGTTGATGGCATAGAAGAAGCTCTTTTTACGCAGTTTCTTGGGACCTAGCAAGAAATCCCTAAGATCCATGTTGTCAGACAGAAGGGACAAGTGTTGTTTCACCTGTAACAGTGTTGAGGTTTTTAGCCATTCTTGGCACAACTTCCCAACACTATAAGAAGTCACTACCCCTGGATCATCTGTGTGTACATAGCGTGGGTCAGGCCTATGGATACTAAACCCTCCAGTGGTACCCTTGAATCTTGATTGACACCTTTTTGTGTCGGTAGGCCAAACCAACCATCCCTTCCAATTGGGAGCTACAACGATAATGCATTTCCCCTGTGCAAGTGCTCGTCCTCTATCGACAGCAGTCTGTACTGCTGTCAGTTTTTTTTTCTGTTGCTACAAATCGCATTTGTGTATAAATGTGATTTGTATGCAATTGGGACTGTCTCGCCTTCATTGAAAGTGATGTATGTATATCCTGATAAACCTGGGACTACCCGGATCACCAAGTTGGTAGAATTCACACGTGTGTTCAAGTGTTTTGATGCTATCATGTCAGCCTGAACTGAACGTAGTATATCTGTATGTTCCTGTGTCCACTGATGTGCTGTGAAATCAGGTCTGATTAAGTCGTAGAAAGGTTTTACTCTTTCTGTGTAATCTAGAATGTATGTTCTGCCAAAATTTAGGAATCCTAAAATGGATTGCAAACCATTCAGAGTCTTCGGAGGTTGAAGCAGCGCGCACTTTTCTAAATAGTTGGCTGCCAGGCTCTTCCCTTCACTTGATAGCTCGTATCCCAAAAATAGGACATTGAGATGGGCAATTTTAGATTTCTTGAAATTAAATTTATAGCCCAAATTGGCAAATCCCACAATTTTGTTGTTCACCCTGCACAAGTGTTCAAGTAATTCATCGTCCGTCAGATAGATGTCATCTACGTAGGACACTGCCTCCTTGTTGCATGTTTGGAATAATTCTGACGCTCTTGCCGAGAATAGCCCTGGGCTGTTCTTATACCCTTGGGGCAAACAAAAATGTTGCTGAGTGGCGAGGGCAGAGAATGCTGTCAAATATCTGCTTTCTGGAGCTATATTTTGGCAGAAGAATCCATTCAAGATATCTAATGTTGTTTTATATTTCTTCCGCACAATGTTATTCATTAATGCGGCACTATGTGCATTTTGAATGCAAACGTTCGCGTGCATGTGTTTAAATGTCGGTAGTCTAAAACTAGACGATATGAATTGTCAGGTTTCATTACGGGACACAAAAGATTGTTCATTGGGGAGGTCCAAGTCTCAATCACACCTTGGTATTCAAGTTGGTCTAAGATTTCTTTGACCTGTCTTTTTGCATCGTTTTTAATAGGGTACTGTCTCTGTGGATTTGGAGTAGATTTTAATGGGATTTCATGGTGAATGGACTCCCCGTCCCACCCTACATGGTTACGGTATAATGCTGGAGCTAGCGCTAGCGCCCACTCCTGCGGGTATGAATGTTTTAAAGATTCTGGGACGAGGTCGGAGAAAGCAGGCAAAATGGCGCTCTCCCCTTTTGGGCAATTCATCACAAACTCAGGCGGCCAATCTTTTTCTGCTAACAGGATATCATATCCATATGTTAAGCTTTCCCAAAAGAGACCTTTTGCTTTTCTTGAGATATCCCCCTCTATTTGGAGTGTAATTTTGTACAGTCTATGTGGGACACTAACTCTTGTATCAGGTGTTTCCACTGTGATATGTTCATTCAATACTGCTGTCACCAGAAAATCTTTCAGGTTCTGGTGAGCTAATGTTACTTCTGCCGCGCTGTCTAGCATCGTCAGAGCCCATTCCCCGTTCAGAAGCTGAGTCCTCAGTAACCTGGGCATGTCTATTTTTTAATCCAGCTACTTTCTTCTTTTTGAATTGAGGTTTTGCTTTAGGTTGTTCTTCCTGTTTGATAACGTAATCTGAATTACGATGTCTTTCTCTTTTTGTCTTTGGTCTATTTTCTGTCTTTTGTTCTGATCGCCCGTCCCTCTTCGAGTTTTTTGATGAACCCTGAAAGGAACGAAGGGAACGTGTATCAGTGTCCTGCTACTTGTCAGGCTTCCTAATGTTATCACGATTCCCAAGGTTATACTTCTTTTCAGAGGACTCTTGTTGGGGAGACCCAACCCTTGATCGTGAATTCTTTTCTGTATATTTATTTTTAGATTGTTTGTTATCCCATTTCTTTTTAATAGAAGAAGAGGGTGCTTGCTTTGAGTTGTCCTTGCCAAAACTACCCGCCATTTGTGGCTTCCCTGGTTTGGCTCCCAAACTATCTCTACCTAATGCGACATAGGTTTCTTCGATAATTTTTGGTAACTCTCGCTCCTTATTTACAGGAGCTATTTCCCTTAGGCGGTGGTGTATAGCTACTGCTGCTGCCTCCCCCTTTATGTTGCTCAGCATTATTGCAGAGAATTGGGCAAAATTGCCACTCAGTTTCATCCCCAAGTCCAGGGCAGGTCCTGCCCCGTACTCATTCTGTATCTGTTTCAATACCTGTGGAACGACTGCTATGGAAGGGGTACCGTGTATTCTTATGTAAATGGCAGCAAAGATTGTTCCCCAAGTGGTACAATCCTCAATCGAGGAAACCATCCCCATTGGCAAGCAAATCTTTAGCATTCTGTGTTTTTTCTGCGGACCCGTATGGGGAAATACTGCTTCCAGTTGTGCAATTTTTTGTGCTATCCTGAAGGGAATTTGCTCCCGTTTTGAGGGGATTGTCCCCATTACTGATTTTAGTGTTTGTGGGTTAATCGTAGGTGTTGTCTGATGTGGACCGACTGGAGCATGTCTCGCAGGTTAGACTGTTAATGTCCGCATGACAAACTGGACAATGTGTCTGTATAGCCTGACTATGTCTTTATATATTGTACGGACTTTATCCACTGGTAGTGTATCTATCTCGGGATGTGGAGTGTAAGACCGGCCAGGTTGTTCCTTCTATGCTGAGTGGACCAAGTCTCATCGAAAGATGTTGTGCGTGGGAGTGTGTCTTTAAACCAGTTTCTGTGTTGCTGGTAAGTTAACGGGACTTCAATGTCTTCGTATGGAATTTATTCTTCCAGTGGTTCAACTATAATGTATGTGTGAAACAATTTAGTCACCGGATCTGCAGGCGGGAGCTGAACCCAAGAATAGAATACCTCTGGAATAGAATACCTCTGATACGAACACTTTGTGTGCTTCAATCACAAAGGTAACACAGCCACCTGTTAAGGGTACGCTGTGTTCTAACAATTTTATAGTTACTGCATGTCTGCCGTTCTCTGTAATGTCAAGAACGTTTGCATATTTGTCTTCCCTTGACCCTCCACTGCTACTCGCAGGTTCAGTCATTTTTAAAGGAGAAGAAAAATGTTAAGAGCAAGGCTTTTTGCACAATGTGGGAACTTTTTATCCTTTACAAGCTTGTTTAAACCTTCAGCCAATACACAGGGTATACCTGCTCAGCTGAGGCGGATTTCCCTTCCCCCTTCAGACGTCTCTGAAAAGTGTGAGTAAGGCTTTCTGAGAAAGCACGACTGAACTATTCAGATTTTCACTGTTAATATAAGAACCAAACCAACGTTGGTGGTGCCATGTCGTGTAGTTCCTAGGAATCCCCAGGACCTGCGCATTTTGGATGACCTAAACTGAGGGCTTGGTGTCCAAACCGACTCCGGACACCCCCACAGGATATGTCAGCCGTTAGACCAGCTAGCTCTACAGTGCCACTACCACCCCCCTGTATCTTATAGTGGTGTAGGTAGTTTCTGGCAACCACTGAACATGACAACACTGATTCCTCAGGGATTGTGGAAAACAGTGCAGTACTTTTCGCTCAGTCACTCGTGCTCACTTATTCTCAGGAAGTACACAGGATGGCAATTAGGACGTTTTCAATAAGTATTTAATGGTCCAGCGACAGTCTTGTGTAAAACATATTTGCTGCGACAATTAGGAGACAGAAGCATACAAAAGAATTCACAAGTGCTAATATGGTAAACAGTAGATACATTTCTACCATAGTGCTAAGAAGATGAACATATACAGTTCAGACAAAGCAATAGCATTTGCATACTTCTATAATGCGCGCCCTACGTAATTTGCCTAAATGTACCTAGCCTAGATATGTAGGTGTAGTATGTTTATGTGCATATGTGTATGTAGCCAAGAATCCGCTAGGGAAGCTCCACCCCTCACCTGATGGTAGAGAACTAAGGACACTGCCTCTGCTCTGAGGATGACACCCCGCAAGGGATGTCAGACCGCTGCGTGTCGAAGATTTAGCATGCAGGACCCTGTGTCAGCTTGGAAGGAATTCTCCTCTAATTTGCAGGGGGGAATAAGGGTCTAAGGGCCAGATGTACGACCATTGGCAATTGCGACTCGCAAATTGCGCCAAATTGTGTCGCAATTTGCGAGTCGCAATTGCCAATGTACAACAGTGTCTGAGACACTGTTTGCGATTCCCAATGGGGTCGCAAATTGCATGCCTCATGCATATTAATGGGGCTGTCGCAATTTGCGACCCCATTGAGAATGGCTGGCACTCCCAGGGATGGTGGCCTGCTAGGGTCAGCAGACCTCAATGTCTGGGGCTGCTTTTAAATAAAGCATTTTTTTTTTGTGAAAGGCAGCCCGTTTTCCTTAAAGGAAAACAGGATGCATTTAAAAAAAAAAATGAAACGTTTTTATTTCATTTTTTAAGGGCAGGGAGGTGTCCCTGGGACCACTGCCTGGTCTGAAAAAATGTTTGCGCACCCATTCACAAAGGGGAAGGGGTTCCCTGGGGACCCCTCCCTGTTTGCGAATGGTTTACCACCTCTTGAAGAGGGTGGTAAACTGCGAGTGTTTTGCGACCGCATTTGCGGTTGCAAAACATTCTTACATAGGGTTCAGACTTGCTATTACGAAGGGACGCCCTCGGAACGCCCCTTCCTAATAGCGAGTCGCTAACCCTATTTTGCGAGTCACTATTTAATTAGCGACTCGCAAAATAGGGTTAGTACACGGGCCACAGGTTTTTTGCATGCGCAAACGGGTCTAAAACCCATTTGCGCATGCAAAACTCCGTCGTACATCTGGCCCTTATATACTAGAGTGGTCACTCCAGGGTTTCTTCTAGAATCGATATGTTTTTTAAACAATCATAAGTGTTTTTCCAAACAAATGCGATCATGCACAGCGGGCTGTTGGCCAAGGATGAAAAAAGTGGTGACCCTATACATAATAGTTATGCAATGCCTGGGGACATGTTTATGTACGTCAGGTACAGCGTTATTTTGATAATATACTAAGAGCCTGTTCACGAAGAGACAGGGCTAACTGCTAGTTAAAAAGTCACACATCAGAACCGTTATTATCGTGTGGATGGGACAATGTATGTAAAAGTGGCATACATGACAGGACTAGCCAAACGAACATGACAGTAAGGTGTTAGGAAGGTAAGATGTTAGGGCTTAGTGGCAGATAAAGGGAGGTAAGGGTTTTTGAGGGTTCAGAAGTGGATAGCGGTAAAGGAAGGACAGGGTCGTTTTAGGGTTCAGGGGTGAGTCGAGGTAAGGGTTTTTTAGGGTTCAGGGGAAGGTAGAGGTAAAGGGTGATACATGTTTTTTTAGGGTTTGTGGTAGACGTAAAGGGAGTTAAGGGAAATTTAGGGTCAGGGTTAAGGGGGTAAGGGTTTTCTTGGGTTCATGGGTGGGTAGAGGGAAAGGGAGGTAAGGGGGTTTGTAGGATTCAGGGAAGGGTATAGATAAATGGAGGTTAGTAGATAAAAAATTAGGGCTTGTGGGGCTACAACCAAAAAAGAAAAAAATATATATACACATGTACAGCTATATATTTCTACATAGATCCCAGGATCACTTGGCACACGCCTGAGTTAAATGGAAATAAAAGAGGGGATGTTCTCTGAAGTAGCCGTTTCATCCCAGCATGCCTTTGAGAAAGGGCGCTTTGCCCGAAACGCGTCAGCTTCGAACTGCTGTCAGATGTATGGATTTCAATAAAGCGCTTTTTACAGAAAGTAACCTGCTGAGAGTGCACTCCATCAGGGGGCACCCCTCTTCTTACTTAAATACGGCCGGCCCGGCCGTGGAGTGACACGCCGCAAGAAGAAACGCGGGTCCGCAGCTTGTTTATTTGGGCAGGCATGGAAGTAGAGCAGCAGGGTTCTACGGGAAGACAAATGACTTTGTTGCATTCCATCAGCAGGGTTATGTTTTATGTTGTTTTGAGACGGCAGTCCACATGGGCGTCACTTGGACTACAGATCCCAGGATCACTTGGCACACGCCGTATACTCACCTGAGTTAAATGGAAATAAAAGAGGGGATGTTGTCTGAAGTAGCCATTTCATCCAAGCATGCCTTTGAGAAAGGGCGCAATGCCCGAAACGCGTCGGCTTCGAACTGCTGTCAGATGTATGGATTTCAATAAAGTGCTTTTTACAGAAAGTAACCTGCTGAGAGTGCACTCCATCAGGGGGCAACCTTCTTCTTACATAAATACGGCTGGCCCGGCTGTGGAGTGACACCGCCGCAAGAAGAAACGCGGGTCCGCAGCTTGTTTATTTGGGCAGGCATGGAAGTGGAGCAGCAGGGTTCTACGGGAAGAAAAGTGACTTTGTTGCATTCCATCAGCAGGGTCGTTTTTATGTTGTTTTGAGACTGCAGTCCACATGGGTGTCACTTGGACTATAGATCCCAGGATCACTTTGCACACTCCGTATACTTACCTGATTTAAATGGAAATAAAAGAGGGGATGTTCTCTGAAGTAGCCGTTTCATCCCACCATGCCTTTGAGAAAGGGCGCAATGCCCGAAACGCGTCGGCTTCGAACTGCTGTCAGATGTATGGATTTCAATAAAGCGCTTTTTACAGAAAGTAACCTGCTGAGAGTGCACTCCATCAGGGGGCAACCTTCTTCATATATATATATATATTGCAAAAATCCCTCGTACACCAAGGATGACGACGCCGTGTCTCCTGTGCAAATTACTTTATTTGCCGGTTACTGCTGTACGCGTTTCGCCTGCACAGCAGGCTTGTTCACCAACAAAAGAGTAAAGATCTCCTTTTGACAATGCCCACTTGGGCAGAATGTGAGGTGGTGCATATCGTAATGAGAATTGCACCTTGTTGTGGTCAAATTTGGATTTGAAAACTGTGAATTAATTCAATGAATTTTTGTCAAGTATTTTTAAAGTGTGAATATGCGCTATTTTAGTGACATTGTACATATTTTGTACATATTTTGTACATATTTTAAATACGACGAAAAATGGATGTTTCAATTGTTTGAAATCTTGCAGTCGTTCTGACTTCTATGATAAAACTACGAGTCTGTTTTCAGTAGTATTCACTGGGTAGTTCACATGTGACACAAGATGGAGGTGTTTTAAATATTGTCGAAAACTTTACTCTTTTGTTGGTGAACGCGTACAGCAGTAACCGGCAAATAAAGTAATTTGCACAGGAGACACGGCGTCGTCATCCTTGGTGTACGAGGGATTTTTGCAATTTTCCGGACCAAACTTGGGAGGTCCGTTCGGCGACGCGCCCTTCGTTCAGGAGCAGCGGCAGGCAATACCTAAGTGTTGGGGAGCTATATATATATATATATATATCGCCACAGTATCCCTTTGAACAGGGATTTCCTCACCGCACTCGCAACTCCTTTACAAGTTAGATGCAAGTATAAATCATCACGTCATCCATCGCTGGTTCCAGGGTGTTTTTATTTTTCAAAACGCTGCCAACACACAACCCCAACGCGTTTCGGTCTCAGCCGAGACCTTGCTCACGGGGAACAATCGATCAACACAGGGCGCCATTCTCTTTCAGTTATATTTAAACAATCATGACCTAACTTCCTGTTAAGTCCAACTATTGCATTATGATATTTGCAGTTCCGCCTTTCCGTGTTGTCGTGTAACCTTGGAGACATATTTACGTTAAAATTACATTATGGCAACAAAATTACCTTGTGGCATAACATTTACATGATTTCTCGTTACAGCACTACTTAATTAGAAGTTAAATCCTTACATCAATTTCAAAGTGTTCTATTTACACAAAGAAAAAGGGAAACAAACTAATGTTCGTAAATAACATTTCATGTGATGATTTAGGGTGACTACATAAATTCAAGCAATTAAGGGATATTTTAATTAGCTGCTATCAATGGCTGGGCTCGAACCCTCGTTCTCTATTTCCATTCCACATATCTTAACATGCTGAGCTATTCCCTCTTGCTTGTTTTGTTGCTGTTCTTAGCATTCATAACCTATTCCAGTATTATCCATTTCAACCCTGGCACCCGGCCACTATATTGGGGAATATGCATTTTCCCTGATTTTTTAGTTATGAAACTATGATTGATATTTTACCCTTACTTACTAGAGCAATCCAGCCCTCCAGTGGGCATATACGTTCTTTAACACTTGTAGTTCACCCATTTAATATTTATCTGAGTCTACCAACTCCACATTATTAAGATCTTTGTTACTGATTTGAACTTATTTACTCCTTCGTTCTAAATTAGTGCCTTGTCATAACCATTTTTTGTATATTGTATCTCTTCATTCATTGCAGCCATAAGCACAATGGAAGTTTATATCAAAACATATATACACAGTTAAAAACAGATCAGGGAGGTTAATATTCATGTCACTTTTGATGTCAAAAAAATGCACACAGCATCATTTGTTAACCAGTCTCATTAAGTCATCATACGTATGCATCATAAGTGTGAATGAAGCTCCTCATCATGATTTAACCTTCTTGGGGTCAAGGTTCGGAAGTTAAGTATATGTCTGGATTCCTTTTGCCGCAGAGTTTTTTCTCTATCTCCACCGCGGAGTTGTTGTTCCACCTGTTCCACGGCATAAAAGTTAACAATTTCCAGTTTCCACCATGTTCTTTTTCCATATGTTTTGCTATAGCATTGCTTCTGTCAGTGTTCACTGTTGCCCTCACATGCTCTAGTATCCTTTTCTCTAAGTCACATATAGTACTGCCGACATATTTGAGTGGGCAGGGGCACTCCACTATATAGATCACAAATTGACTCTTGCAGGTTATTCTTTGTTTAATTTTCCACATTTTTCTGTTAGCCATTTCGATTTCTTTTGTGTTTTTAACAATGGTACATACTTTGCAACTGTTACATTTACGAAATCCCACACTTTGTAACCACGTTGTCTGTTTTGTTTTGTTTCTGAAGTGACTATGTACCAACACATCCTTTAGATTTTTTGCTCTGCGAAATGTTATACTAGGATTGTCTCCCACTATTTTGGCAACTGTGGGGTCCAAGGTTAGAATATTCCAGTTTTTTCTTAGTATATTTCTAATCTGTTTATTCTCTGTGGAATATGTAGTGATCAACCTTACTGTTTGTTTCGTCACATCCATGTTAGGGTGATTTTGTTTTTTAGTGATCAGTTCTGACCGTTCCAATTTTGCTGTTTTTTCTTGGCATGCTCCAACCAATTTTTTATTGTAGTTTCGTTTTTTGAATCTATCAGCAATTAATCTGCTATTTTTTTGCCATTCTGATTCCTGTGAGCATATCCTTCTCACTCTTAGGAATTCACCATATGGAATGTTATTAATTAGACTCTTTTGGTGATAGCTTTCAGCATGGAGGACGGCATTGGTGGCAGTTACCTTTCGATGTAATGTTGTATGAATTTCATTTTGGCTGATGTAAACCTCTGTATCCAAAAAGGTAACTCTTTCGTCACTGATTGTGTACATGAATTTGAGCCCGGCCTCAGTGTTATCCAGAAGCTGGAAGTACTCTGCAAATTCTTGTTTGGTACCATCCCAGATGATGATTAAATCATCAATATATCGTAGCCATTTAACACCCTGGAACCAGCGATGGATGACGTGATGATTTATACTTGCATCTAACTTGTAAAGGAGTTGTGAGTGCGGTGAGGAAATCCCTGTTCAAAGGGATACTGTGGCGATATTTGTAACGGCTTGGTCCTGCCGTACTCGACACGCACCACCAAAGAGCGCCCAGCAGTCAGTAAAAGTGGGCTATGCGGAAAGAATATATATATATATATATATATATGTCATTGACAACATTAACGTTTTGAACTAAAAAAAACACAGAAATTCACCAGTTATAGTTAGTAGAGCTGACTCTAACTTGCACTCCCCCATATACTGATTATAACCTCACATATTAAATCACTCATGACGTTCTTTGACCTAATTTATGAAATCACTGATGACATCAAATGACCACAGATGACATCAATCAAACAGCATTTGTAGAGCGCAGCACTGTCACCCCCTGGGGGTATCTGGGCACTAGGGTTCGAGGTCTCTGTTGAAAAGCCAGGTCTTAAGGAAACGGTGGGAAGAGGGAATAAGCGAGCAGAAAAAGCAAAACAGAGGGCAGAAAAACGAGCGAGCAGACAAGGCAAATCAGAGGGCAGAAAATCGAGCAGAAAAGCAAATCAGAGGGCAGAAAAGGTAAAACAGGGCAGAAAAGGGCAAAACAGAGGGCAGAAAAGGCAAAACAGAGCAGAAGAGGGCAAACCATACGGCAGAAAATGCAGAAAAAACACAACAGAGGGCAGAAAAACGAGCAGAAGAGGCAAAACATATGGCAGGAAAACGAGCAGGAAAGGCAAAACAGAGCAGAAGAGGGCAAAACAGTAGGGAGAAAAACGAGCAGGAAAGGCAGAACAGGGGGCAGAAAAATAAAGCAGAAAAGGCAAAACAGAGAACACTCAGACACTCACACACCCACTCAGACCCACACAATCACACTCCCAGACCCAATGAAACACTCATACACCCTCTCACAAACCCACTCAGAGACTCATGCACCCACTCACAGACCCACTAAGACACTCACATACCCACTCACAGAGCCACTCAGAGATTCATGCACTCACTCGCAGACCCACTGAGACACTTAACGCACCCACTCACAGACCCACTTAGACACTCACGCACCCACTCAGAGACTGAAGCACCCACTCACAGACCCACTCAGAGACTCACGCACCCACTCACACACTCACTGACAGACACACTCACACACCCACTCACAGGCTCACTTAGAGACTCATGCACCAACTTCCAGACCCATACAGCCACTCAGACACTCACGCACCTAGTCAGATATTCACACACCCACTCGGAGACCCACTCAGAGACTCACACAGACACTCATGTAGTCACTCACAAACTGACTCACACACTTGCAAACCCACTCAGACACTCTCACACCACTCACAGACCCACTGAGACACTCACTCAGACAATCATGTACTCATTCACAGACTGACTCACAAACACATGGAGGCACTCAAACCCACTCAGACACACTCACACCCACTCATAGACTCACTCAGACACTCTGGCACCCACTCAGACACTCATGCACCCACTCAGAGACCCACTCAGACACTCATGCACCCATTCACACATCCAGTAATACACTAATGCCACTCCAGGCCCATTCAGATACTCACACACCCACTCACATAGCAATTAAGACCCTCACACACTCACACCACCCCACTGAGACATTCATGCACGTTCTCACACACTCACTCTCAAAGGTTACAGGTTACAGTTAGGAAATAAAATTAAAAAAACCTTAGAAAGTCACTTAAAAAACAAAGGTTACAGGGGCGTTATAGTTAGGAAAAATATTTTTTTTAAATGTAGAAATTCACTGGGCTAACTATAACTTATGCCCTTGCAATGTACTGCTTATGACCTCACATATTACATCACTCATGACATGGTCAGTGACATCTCAAAAACATCACTGATGATATCATTCATAGAACCACTCACACCCCATAGAACCTCTCATATACCCACTCCGATACAACCCCTCACATACCCATTCACAGACTCATACTAGTACTCATATAACCAATCACTCATCCATAGAGCCACTCACATATCCACTCGCTCATACTCCCACTCACACACCCACTAACTCACCCATACAGCTACACATGCACCCACTCACTCACCAATACAGCCACTCACACATCCAGTCATACATACATACAGACATTTACACACCCACTCACACACCCTTTCAGCCATTCACACACCCACTCAATCACCCACACAGAAACTCACACAGCCACTCACCCATACAGGTACTCATACACCCACTCACTTATCCATACAGCCACTGACACAGCCACTCACTCACCCATACAACCACTCACACACCCACAGAACCACTTACATACCCATTCACACATCCATACAACCACTCACATACCCACTCACACACCCTCACAGCCACCCACACATTCACTCTCCAATACAGCCACTCACACCCACTCACTTACCCATACACTTACTCAGCTACTCACTCATGCATACAGCTACTCACACACCCACTCCGTCACCCATACAGCCACTCTCACAGCCACTCAGTCACCCATACAGCCACTCACACACCTATGCAGCCACTCACATAGCCACCAACTCACCCAAACAGCCACTCACACACCCACTCACTCTCCAATGCAGCCAATCCCTCACCCATACAGCTACTCACATAGCCACTAACACATCCATACAGCCACTCGCACATCCACTCACACACCCATACAGCCTCTCAGACATCCAGTCACCCACTGATAC
The DNA here is from genome assembly GCA_963921515.1 of Calotriton arnoldi. Classification (NCBI taxonomy): domain Eukaryota; kingdom Metazoa; phylum Chordata; class Amphibia; order Caudata; family Salamandridae; genus Calotriton; species Calotriton arnoldi. The sequence goes on from CAWUFW010019832.1 coordinate 71,947, forward strand.
AGACAGTCACACAACCACTCAGATGAGATATGTTAGAAATAGTATGACTAATTACTGGTAAAGAAAGAATAGTAATTTAACTTATGCTTTAGCTTAGTATAGATCTTTAAGTCTCAGAAATGTTTGCGAACCACTTTCACTCATGGGATGATGTCATCAGCAATGTCATGAGTGATGTTACTGACCATGTCATGAGTGATTTAATATGTGAGGTCCTTTTTCTCCGAGTTTGCTCAGTCAGACCTCCGTGAGTGCAGCGCTCCTGATGCTGACTGAGCTCGTCATTATACCTCTAATCCTACAAAGGAAGAAATGAGAGCTTGAATTTTTGATTTGCGCATTCAACTTACTAAAGGAAATTAATGTTTACTCCCCTTGGGAACCACATGTCCCATCATGCATCTATAATGGACTACACATAGCAACGCCCACTGAGGGTCGGAAATGAATAAAGAGCATGTTGAAATTAAAGGTGAGCTTTGTATGTGTCATCTCTAAGCAGCCCAAGAAGAAGGGGCTTGAAGCCCTGAAACGCGTCGGCATTACATGCAAAAAGAGGAATAAGGAGGCGAGCTGCATCTAAATACCCTTGGGGGAGCGCTGGGAGTGCTCTCTCAATGCTCCGGGCATATTGGATAATAAAATTTTACACGGCAGCCCAGCCGTGGAGAAGAGCACCATCGATACTAAAGAGGCTGCGGAATTGAACTTTTCATACCGTGTTTATGGAGTTGAACCTTTCACACCATGACAGTGCAGCGCTCCTGATGCTGACTGAGCTCGTCATTATACCTCTAATCCTACAAAGGAAGAAATGAGAGCTTGAATTTTTGATTTGCGCATTCAACTTACTAAAGGAAATTAATGTTTACTCCCCTTGGGAACCACATGTCCCATCATGCATCTATAATGGACTACACATAGCAACGCCCACTGAGGGTCGGAAATGAATAAAGAGCATGTTGAAATTAAAGGTGAGCTTTGTATGTGTCATCTCTAAGCAGCCCAAGAAGAAGGGGCTTGAAGCCCTGAAACGCGTCGGCATTACATGCAAAAAAGAGGAATAAGGAGGCGAGCTGCATCTAAATACCCTTGGGGGAGCGCTGGGAGTGCTCTCTCAATGCTCCGGGCATATTGGATAATAAAATTTTACACGGCAGCCCAGCCGTGGAGAAGAGCACCATCGATACTAAAGAGGCTGCGGAATTGAACTTTTCATACCGTGTTTATGGAGTTGAACCTTTCACACCATGACAGTGCAGCGCTCCTGATGCTGACTGAGCTCGTCATTATACCTCTAATCCTACAAAGGAAGAAATGAGAGCTTGAATTTTTGATTTGCGCATTCAACTTACTAAAGGAAATTAATGTTTACTCCCCTTGGGAACCACATGTCCCATCATGCATCTATAATGGACTACACATAGCAACGCCCACTGAGGGTCGGAAATGAATAAAGAGCATGTTGAAATTAAAGGTGAGCTTTGTATGTGTCATCTCTAAGCAGCCCAAGAAGAAGGGGCTTGAAGCCCTGAAACGCGTCGGCATTACATGCAAAAAAGAGGAATAAGGAGGCGAGCTGCATCTAAATACCCTTGGGGGGAGCGCTGGGAGTGCTCTCTCAATGCTCCGGGCATATTGGATAATAAAATATATATATATATATATATATATATATATATATATATATATATATATATATGTCATTGACAACATTAACGTTTTGAACTAAAAAAACACAGAAATTCACCAGTTATAGTTAGTAGAGCTGACTCTAACTTGCACTCCCCATATACTGATTATAACCTCACATATTAAATCACTCATGACGTTCTTTGACCTAATTTATGAAATCACTGATGACATCAAATGACCACAGATGACATCAATCAAACAGCATTTGTAGAGCGCAGCACTGTCACCCCCTGGGGGTATCTGGGCACTAGGGTTCGAGGTCTCTGTTGAAAAGCCAGGTCTTAAGGAAACGGTGGGAAGAGGGAATAAGCGAGCAGAAAAAGCAAAACAGAGGGCAGAAAAACGAGCGAGCAGACAAGGCAAATCAGAGGGCAGAAAATCGAGCAGAAAAGCAAATCAGAGGGCAGAAAAGGTAAAACAGGGCAGAAAAGGGCAAAACAGAGGGCAGAAAAGGCAAAACAGAGCAGAAGAGGGCAAACCATACGGCAGAAAATGCAGAAAAAACACAACAGAGGGCAGAAAAACGAGCAGAAGAGGCAAAACATATGGCAGGAAAACGAGCAGGAAAGGCAAAACAGAGCAGAAGAGGGCAAAACAGTAGGGAGAAAAACGAGCAGGAAAGGCAGAACAGGGGGCAGAAAAATAAAGCAGAAAAGGCAAAACAGAGAACACTCAGACACTCACACACCCACTCACAGACCCACACAATCACACTCCCAGACCCAATGAAACACTCATACACCCTCTCACAAACCCACTCAGAGACTCATGCACCCACTCACAGACCCACTAAGACACTCACATACCCACTCACAGAGCCACTCAGAGATTCATGCACTCACTCGCAGACCCACTGAGACACTTAACGCACCCACTCACAGACCCACTTAGACACTCACGCACCCACTCAGAGACTGAAGCACCCACTCACAGACCCACTCAGAGACTCACGCACCCACTCACACACTCACTGACAGACACACTCACACACCCACTCACAGGCTCACTTAGAGACTCATGCACCAACTTCCAGACCCATACAGCCACTCAGACACTCACGCACCTAGTCAGATATTCACACACCCACTCGGAGACCCACTCAGAGACTCACACAGACACTCATGTAGTCACTCACAAACTGACTCACACACTTGCAAACCCACTCAGACACTCTCACACCACTCACAGACCCACTGAGACACTCACTCAGACAATCATGTACTCATTCACAGACTGACTCACAAACACATGGAGGCACTCAAACCCACTCAGACACACTCACACCCACTCATAGACTCACTCAGACACTCTGGCACCCACTCAGACACTCATGCACCCACTCAGAGACCCACTCAGACACTCATGCACCCATTCACACATCCAGTAATACACTAATGCCACTCCAGGCCCATTCAGATACTCACACACCCACTCACATAGCAATTAAGACCCTCACGCACTCACACCACCCCACTGAGACATTCATGCACGTTCTCACACACTCACTCTCAAAGGTTACAGGTTACAGTTAGGAAATAAAATTAAAAAAACCTTAGAAAGTCACTTAAAAAAACAAAGGTTACAGGGGCGTTATAGTTAGGAAAAATATTTTTTTTTAAATGTAGAAATTCACTGGGCTAACTATAACTTATGCCCTTGCAATGTACTACTTATGACCTCACATATTACATCACTCATGACATGGTCAGTGACATCTCAAAAAACATCACTGATGATATCATTCATAGAACCACTCACACCCCATAGAACCTCTCATATACCCACTCCGATACAACCCCTCACATACCCATTCACAGACTCATACTAGTACTCATATAACCAATCACTCATCCATAGAGCCACTCACATATCCACTCGCTCATACTCCCACTCACACACCCACTAACTCACCCATACAGCTACACATGCACCCACTCACTCACCAATACAGCCACTCACACATCCAGTCATACATACATACAGACATTTACACACCCACTCACACACCCTTTCAGCCATTCACACACCCACTCAATCACCCACACAGAAACTCACACAGCCACTCACCCATACAGGTACTCATACACCCACTCACTTATCCATACAGCCACTGACACAGCCACTCACTCACACATACAACCACTCACACACCCACAGAACCACTTACATACCCATTCACACATCCATACAACCACTCACATACCCACTCACACACCCTCACAGCCACCCACACATTCACTCTCCAATACAGCCACTCACACCCACTCACTTACCCATACACTTACTCAGCTACTCACTCATGCATACAGCTACTCACACACCCACTCCGTCACCCATACAGCCACTCTCACAGCCACTCAGTCACCCATACAGCCACTCACACACCTATGCAGAGACTCACATAGCCACCAACTCACCCAAACAGCCACTCACACACCCACTCACTCTCCAATGCAGCCAATCCCTCACCCATACAGCTACTCACATAGCCACTAACACATCCATACAGCCACTCGCACATCCACTCACACACCCATACAGCCTCTCAGACATCCAGTCACCCACTGATACAGACAGTCACACAACCACTCAGATGAGATATGTTAGAAATAGTATGACTAATTACTGGTAAAGAAAGAATAGTAATTTAACTTATGCTTTAGCTTAGTATAGATCTTTAAGTCTCAGAAATGTTTGCGAACCACTTTCACTCATGGGATGATGTCATCAGCAATGTCATGAGTGATGTTACTGACCATGTCATGAGTGATTTAATATGTGAGGTCCTTTTTCTCCGAGTTTGCTCAGTCAGACCTCCGTGAGGTCCGGCGATGATAAGACGGGGGAAGGCAGCACCCGGGCCCGCCCGCCGGGGCCCCCAGGGGCCCGGGTACGCACCTGCCTCTCAGCCCCTTCCCGATGGTCCTTTTTCTCCGAGTTTGCTCAGTCAGACCTCCGTGAGGTCCGGCGATGCTGAGACCGGGGAAGGCAGCACCCGGGCCCACCCGCCGGGGCCCCCAGGGGCCCGGGTATGCACCTGCCTCTCAGCCCCTTCCCCATGGTCCTTTTTCTCCGAGTTTGCTCAGTCAGACCTACGTGAGGTCCGGCGATGCTGAGACGGGGGAAGGCAGCACCCGGGCCCGCCCGCCGGGGCCCCCAGGGGCCCGGGTACGCACCTGCCTCTCAGCCCCTTCCAATGGTCCTTTTTCTCCGAGTTTGCTCAGTCAGACCTCCGTGAGGTCCGGCGATGCTGAGACAGGGGAAGGCAGCACCCGGGCCCACCCGCCGGGGCCCCCAGGGGCCCGGGTACGCACCTGCCTCTCAGCCCCTTCCTGATGGTCCTTTTTCTCCGAGTTTGCTCAGTCAGACCTTCGTGTGGTCCGGCGATGCTAAGACGGGGGAAGGCAGCACCCGGGCCCGCCCGCCGGGGCCCCCAGGAGCCCGGGTACGCACCTGCCTCTCAGCCCCTTCCCGATGGTTGTTTTTCTCCGAGTTTGCTCAGTCAGACCTCCGTGAGGTCTGGCGATGCTGAGATGGGGGAAGGCAGCACCCGGGCCTGCCCGCCGGGGCCCGGGTACGCTCCTGCCTCTCAGCCCCTTCCCGATGGTCCTTTTTCTCCGAGTTTGCTCAGTCAGACCTCCGTGAGGTCCGGCGATGCTGAGACGGGGGAAGGCAGCACCCGGGCCTGCCCGCCGGGGCCCCCAGGGTTCCGGGTACGCACCTGCCTCTCAGCCCCTTCCCGATGGTCCTTTTTCTCTGAGTTTGCTCAGTCAGACTTCCGTGAGGTCCGGCGATGCTGAGACGGGGGAAGGCAGCACCCGGGCCCGCCCACCGGGGCCCCCAGGGGCCCGGGTACGCACCTGCCTCTCAGCCCCTTCCCGATGGTCCTTTTTCTCCGAGTTTGCTCAGTCAGACCTCCGTGAGGTCCGGCGATGCTAAGACGGGGGAAGGCAGCACCCGGGCCCGCCCGCCGGGGCCCCCAGGGGCCCGGGTACGTACCTGCCTCTCAGCCCCTTCCCGATGGTCCTTTTTCTCTGAGTTTGCTCAGTCAGACCTCCGTGAGGTCTGGCGATGCTGAGATGGGGGAAGGCAGCACCCGGGCCTGCCCGCCGGGGCCCGGGTACGCACCTACCTCTCAGCCCCTTCCCGATGGTCCTTTTTCTCCGAGTTTGCTCAGTCAGACCTCCGTGAGGTCTGGCGATGCTGAGATGGGGGAAGGCAGCACCCGGGCCTGCCCCCAGGGGCCCGGGTATGCACCTGCCTCTCAGCCCCTTCCCGATGGTCCTTTTCTCCGAGTTTGCTCAGTCAGACCTCCGTGAGGTCTGGCGATGCTGAGACGGGGGAAGGCAGCACCCGGGCCTGCCCACCGGGGCCCCCAGGGGCCCGGGTACGCACCTGCCTCTTAGCCCCTTCCCGATGGTCCTTTTTCTCTGAGTTTGCTCAGTCAGACCTCCGTGAGGTCCGGCGATGCTGAGACGGGGGAAGGCAGCACCCGGGCCCGCCCGCCGGGGCCCCCAGGGGCCCGGGTACGCACCTGCCTCTCAGCCCCTTCCCGATGGTCCTTTTTCTCCGAGTTTGCTCAGTCAGACCTCCGTGAGGTCCGGCGATGCTGAGGCAGGGGAAGGCAGCACCCGGGCCCACCCGTCGGGGCCCCCAGGGGCCTGGGTATGCACCTGCCTCTCAGCCCCTTCCTGATGGTCTTTTTTCTCCGAGTTTGCTCAGTCAGACCTCCGTGAGGTCCGGCGATGCTGAGACGGGGGAAGGCAGGACACGGGCCCGCCCGCCTACGCACCTGCCTCTCAGCCCCTTCCCGATGGTCCTTTTTTTCCGAGTTTGCTCAGTCAGACCTCCGTGAGGTCCAGCGATGCTGAGATGGGAGAAGGCAGCACCCGGGCCCGCCCGCCGGGGCCCCCAGGGGCCCGGGTACGCACCTGCTTCTCAGCCCCTTCCCGATGGTCCTTTTTCTCCGAGTTTGCTCAGTCAGACCTTTGTGAGGTCCGGCGATGCTGAGATGGGGGAAGGCAGCACCCGGGCCCGCCCGCCGGGGCCTCCAGGGGCCCGAGTACGCACCTGCCTCTCAGCCCCTTCCCGATGGTCCTTTTTCTCAGTTTGCTCAGTCAGCCCGAAGCCCTTGGCTGCCTCCTGCAAGCACACACCGTAGGCCCAGGGCCGGCCCTGCCCTGGCGCGCCCCGGCCGGCGGAGCGGTCCGTGGCCGCATGGGGTGCTCGGGTGAGGACCGGGCCTTCGGCGGGCCTCTTCCACCGGGGAGGACCCGACCGACACGCAAGGGACAGGTGGCGGCCCTGTCCCTCTCTGGGAGGGTCACAGCGGTAGGCCCTCCCGAGATGGAACCAAAGCTCACCCGGCATGACCCCGCGGTGGGGGGAACCGAATGGCAGTGCATCATCGGGCTGGTAAACACCCCCCCTCGAAAGGCCCTGCAGCCGGCTGGGCTCTCTGGCGCCCACTGTCCCGGCTCCACCGGGATCCGGGCGACCGAAGAGTGGCCCTTCTTGTGAGGCAGGGTGGGCCTGGAAGAGAAGGGGCTGAGGGTCTGCGAGGGGACCCCGGCTCCTCTCGGTGGGAGGTGTGCGGGATGGGGAGCTGCCTGGCTCTTCCCTTCCGGCGCCTCCAACCCAGGCAAGGGTGGGGTGGGCTGAAAAAAAGCCAGCCCGCCGGCATGGCTCGGGGCCGCCCGGCGACGGACGGCTGACGTGCAGGTGGAGCGACCCTCCCTCGTTTCCAGGTACCCAGTTCGACCTGGTCCCGTGCGGCCGGGCTGAGGGGTTTAAAGACTCGTGTGGTCCCTCCCGGTTACTCCGGGAGGGACCGGTGGCGGCGGGGCTGCCTGCTCCCGTCGCTCCGGGAGCCCCCTCCCTCGCCCGCGGGCGGGTGGGGGGGGGACTCTCGGGCCGAGCGCCTGGTAATGTTTTTTTCTCCCAACGGTGCAGTCTGACTCCCAGAGGGGAAGCCTTGAACGGGGCGCCCGGGCCGTCTCGCCTTCCTCCCGCCTCTCCTGCACCCGCAGGTGGGTGAACGTTTTCGAAAAGTTGCCTGTGACTCTTGGCAACTCACACGTTATGCTACATACACTACATTTAGTTTGTCCTCCTGCGTGCTTCTAGAAGCAAGAGAGCAAGTGCCCTGAATACGAGCTCTGTAGCAGTGACGGTGTCTGATGGTGGGACCCATATACGGGACTGAAGTTATGTTTCCAATTCACTTCCATGTGTTAGTCTGTTTATGGGCGCTTATTCCCAAAAAAGAGAATACATTTCAGTATCTAATTTCACAAATGGCTTCTGGATAACTTCTTCAGAAAAAGGAAACAAAATAATACCCAGGAACCATAATTCTTTGCTTTTAACCCACTGTGCAGCAGAAGAGAAGACTAGGAAAGGGCTGAGGATTTGGTGAATACAACATCCATTCGTAAGAGTATACCCCAGACACATCTCTTGTTGGTCTTCTGCATAAAAAAGGCGGAATCTAATTCAGACTGATACACAATCAGGGCTATTCACAAAGGTAATTTACACTTGTGAGCAAATTACATGTGTAACTCTACTCTTTACTCTTAACTGCCAAAAGGCAAGATGGGCTCACGGTCCTTCTCAGTTGCAGCTGCCAAATTATGGAACATCTTGCCAAACCACATTGGGAAAATCGATTCTTTTGCCTCTTTTTGAAAACATCTAAAAACCTGACTTTTTTCATCTTCGGTTTGGCTCCCCAGAGGGGTTTTAGGAAGTCTGGAACATAGTGCCTTGATACATGCAGCTTTAGAGCGCTATATAAGTTTATTTTTCAGTTCATTTCAACTTTACTGTTACACTTTTGGTTAACTTAACTACTTTTACAAGTGTAAAGTTACTCAAAAGTGTATACTTTACATACATAGTGTATACTTTACATACATAGTGTATGTCTCCACGTCCTGAAAAAGGGGATGGAGTCTAACATATGAGTTTAGGTTGCAAGTTGTGTAAGGAAGTGGGTTTCTGTTGCAGTAACCCCCCCACTTTTTGCCAGACCACTGATGCACTTTGACTTGATGTGCCCTGGGTCCCTGCCAATCAGGTTCCCAGGGCCTGTGTTCTTTCCCCAAAACTGTACCCATTTGGCATCTCTGGCCACAGGTCAGCCCCTGGTAAATGGTACCACAGGTACCCAGGGCACTGTGACCAGGGAAGACCTCTAAGGGCTGCAGCACTTATTGTGCCACCCTTAGAGGCCCTGTACCTTTACACACACACTGCCTTTGCAGGCTGCGTGTTTTGGTGCAGAACAAAGTGAAGAGTCGACATGGCACACACCTCTGTGGGCCATGCCTACAACCCACTGCCCTGGCATAGGTCAGTCACCCCTCTAGCTGGGTGCACTATACCAGTGGTGAGTGTACAGGTGCATGAGCCCTGTACCCCATCAGTGTCTAAGTCCATTCTTAGACATTGTAAGTGCAGTGCTGCCATTAAGAGTATATGGTGCTGGGAGTTTGTCATTACGAACTCCACAGCACCATAATGGCTGCACTGAAAACTGAGAAGTTTGGTATAAAACTTCTCAGCACATTAAACCCACACTGATGCCAGTGTGGGATTTAATGAAAAATGCACACAGAGGGCATCTTTGAGATGCCCCCTGAAAAACGACCAGCCTCTGGTGAGTTCCCAGACTGGTACACACCAGCCTGCCACCACGAGACATGTTTCTGGACCCCTAGGGTGGGAGCCTACGCTCCCTGAGCCCAGAAACAAAGCCTTTCCTGGGCGGAGATGTACACACCTCCCCCAGGCCAGGAAGAGCCATCTGTGGCAGGGGAGCTTCACAGGCCTGGCAGCCTCTCCTGCTATTAGGAGCAGGCCCCCTTCCTGTCTCCCCTCCCTTTCGGCGGGAAGACAGGCGGGAAAAACTAGCCAGCCCAGGAGGTGTGCCCACCTCTGCCAACTCCACCCTCAGGTGGGGAGGCGAGGTGAAGCCCACTCTCCAGTGCTCGCCATCTTGCAGATGGCAGGCACTCCCCAATCAGGACTAGGGATTGTGCTCACTCCCCACGTGGGGTGAGCACACCAAGGGTGTAGTCACCCTAAGGTCAGTAGCCCATTGGCTACTGACCTCAAGACCCCTAAAACGCCCCCTAAATACAGTATTTAGGGGGCAGCCCTGAACCAGGAAGGCAGATCCAGCCTACCTACAAGAAGAAAAGAAGAAGAAGAAGGACGAAGAGCCGTGCAGAGCTAACAAGAGGACGACGCCCACTGACTTGGCCCCAGCCCTACAGGCCTGTCTCCCCTCGAACCTGCTCCTGCAAAACCCCGGCGTGTCCAGCGGCCAGCAACCTCAAAAACCCCGGAGGACCTGCCTGCCTTCACTTTCCAAGCTGTTTCTCCCGTGAACACCGGACGTGTTTGAACTGCAGCTTCTGGTGCCAGCCAGGAACCGCGAATCCAGCCCACTCTGCACCCGCCGAACCCGGCCCGAGCTAGAGTGGAAAAATACCATGAGGAGGTCCCCCGGCGATCCTGACCCGAGATCCGGCGACCCCTGACCTGCCTCAAGCCTCCTGACGACGCCTGCAGCCTCAATCCAGAGGACCCCCCCTACCGCAACCAGAGCGGGTAAGAAAATCCAACGTCCCAAGGCACCCCTGCACCCGACGCCCCACGGCCTTGTGTGCCCAACCCAGCGGTGCCTAACCAACCCTCAACATCCCAACTTACCCCTCGAAGTGGTGGTCACTCCTGGAAGATCCTCGTCCCTGAGCCTGCAGTGTTTCTTTGTCCCGGAGAATCTCCATTGAAATCAACAGGGCACCCGACCTCAAAACAGCACCCTGCACCCGGCCGCCCTAGTGCCGCTGAGGGTGCCCCTTTGTGCTAACTTGGTCCCCAACTTGCCCTGAGCTTAACCCTAGGAGCTTTGCTCCCACAACCCAGTGGCCTGCTTGCCAGCAGCCACCAACCGGAGACCCTATCCTCCATAGGATAACATTGGGCCTCAACACTCTGCACCCGGCCGCCCTAGTGCCGCTGAGGGTGCAACAACAGTGCATCACTGACCCTGGGAGACCCCTGAGTCTGACCCCAGAACCCTAACTCCAAAGACTGAATACTTACCTCGAAACCGATAACCTGTTTTTCCTCATAGGATAACATTGACACTTTTTCTCCCAAAAAGTTTCCAAGTGTCGACTTTTGAAAACTAAGAATATCCCTTAAAAATCGCACAAATAACCTAAACGAATTTTCTCAACTATTTGCAGGAAAGGTCCCAGTGCTGAATCTAGGTTTCCAGCACTGAGTAGGAAAAGTAACGTAAAAGTAACTTACCTGTGAATTGAATTTCCTTCCATAGGAACATTGGTGGTTCTATGTGAAAAAGTTTCCAAGTGTCAACTTTTGAAATACAAGAATATTCTTTAAAAATCGTACATCTAACTAAAACGTATTTTCTCAACTGTTTTCAGGAAATGTCCCAGTGCTGAATCTAGGATCCAGCACTGTGTTAGAAAAAGTAATCCGAAAAGTAACTTACCTGCAATTTACAGGAAAAGCCTATGTATTTCAATGTACTGGTCCAAAAAGTTTCTAAGTGTGGACTTTTGAAATCTGAAAATATTCTCAAAAAATCGTACAAACTACAAAAACGTAATTACTTACCTGTTTTAAGTAAATGTCCCAGTGCTGAATCTAGGAGTCCAGCACTGGATTACAAAAGTAACGCAAAAGTAATTTTACCTGCATTTACCTTAAAAAACCATTCATTTCAATGTACTGCATTTACTAAGTATTGCAACCTACTGCATCCCCTGTAAATCAAATCAAGTACAATCTTCATTGCTTTTTAAAACTGTGTACAGCAAGTAACTTATTACTGAAAAGAATTGAATGCTTACCTGTATCAGGCTTGCTTGGTTCTAAAATAAAATAACAATATATTTTTTATACAAAAACAATTGGCCTAGAGTTCAGTTCTTGAGTGTGTGAATTCATTTGCTGACTGAGTGTGTACATCAAATGCTTAACACTGTCCTCTGATACTGCCTTACTGCTCGACCAAGCTACCACTTTAGAGAGTAAGGTTCTATCTAACTTTAACCTCTGCCAAACCTCTGGAGACCCTTGGACTCTATACACACTGTACCTCACTTTGGTGCAGTATATTTAGAGCCAGTTTCTTACAAGTTACTACTAAAAACAAGCATTGGCATAGCCAATAGGTCTCGGCGTTGGGACCTTATAAGTGTTTAGCCATGCAACACATTATCAGAATAGCCAATGTGTCACAAAAACCAAAATAATTATATGAAAATGGTCTGATAATTATCAACTACTTTCCGGAGTGTCCTGGATGGTCTTTGTTCCATCATCTGTGCAGCGCCAGTCTGACTGTGCCCCGGGGCTAGTCTAGTTTGTGCACCGAGGTAGCTATTTACAGCTGTCACAGTTTCAGCCAATCACAGAGTGACTTAAAGTTACAGCCATCCCGAGGCTCAGCCAATGAGAGAAGAATTAAGGCGGGCCTACTGAAACCTGCGACGTCCTGGGCCAAAACCAGATGGAGCGAGTGTAATACTGCTAGTCTTTCTAACCAATCCGAAACTGGTAACAGTTTTCAAACCAATTTTAAAGCACAATACAGTTTATATGGCCCCACAGCCTATAAACTTCTGACAAGCTCTCACTAGCTGTTGAATTCTGGGGTTTGTAGTCCTGCTGGTTATAACGGATGAACAAGAGAGCAAGCCCAGAATGCAAGAGCCTGCAAACTTTAGCGTGGCGTTGGTGCCTGGTATGGGTACTGTTAGCCCCAAAATACACTATTTTGTTGAGTGGCACGTAGATCGACAGAGGGCCCCGGGGCTAGTGTTTGTGGGGTTGGGTGCATCACCACGCTGACATCTGACACTTGAGGGCAGAGGTTATGTGTTTGGCCCGGCTGCGACTGCTGTGGTAACAGGTGTTTTTGTGGCCATATGCGTGTATTAAGTGTAAGACAAAGGTGGGGCATCTCAGCCTGAGACACATGGCGAGAAACGGCGAGGCTGTCAAGGGTGTGTGATTTGTATAAGGCACTGCATTCTTTTTTTTGTTATTCAGCTACCTGGTTCATTCGGAGTAAGATATATTTGGGCCTTAATGACCAGGAAGCAACAATTATTGTTAAAATCTGATGGCAGTTAGCAGCTAAAGGCATTAACCCGATTTATTTTTAGGCAGACTCCATTGGTGCTTAATCTGTGCTAGTGTTTGTGGGTGCTCAGCTCCGGGTCTTATTTTAGAGCACTAGAACTAGTTGCAGTGGCAACCGCAGCAGTAAAATAAAGTAAAAATGGGTACTGATAAAAAATGCATTCTGTTGTCTCTTAGGAATTCTTTTTTTGGTTCTCACAGGCAGCAGGCTGTGCGCATGCTACTGCATTAACGCACACTGTGGCCATCTTGGCATATCTGAAGCAAAGCCATTGGCACATGCAAGCTGAAGAGATTACACCCCCGGCCACGCCAGTCAGCCAAGCCTGATGTACCCTAACAGTAAAGCCACCAGACTCCTACTTTCTGATAGAGCCGGGGCGAGGCAGCCCTGATACAATTCGATCTTTTTCCTGTGGCATCATTGGTGGAAGTGGCCACTGCCCACCGCAGTGTGGGCGGTGCCAGAATGTGAAGGACCTCCTAATATCACCTGGGACCCTTGAACACCTGGGACCATTGACACTTAATTTTTTTTTATTTCTTTCTATTTGAAAATCAAGTGCTGGCGATGTAGGAGTCTGGAGTGTGTTTGAAATGAGGGCTTTGAAGAAGGGATGGCAGGGAGGGGCTTTCGTTGTAATGGAAGAAATGTCAAGTATGGACCAATGGCACTATACAAATGAGCTTTTATGGATGTTTACAGTAGGGGGCTTCTGCAGTCATACCTTGACATGTGAGGTGGTGGACAGCCCTGCTGAGAAGGGCTGCTGTGCCTCGTGTGAAGCACAGCAGGCCTGCTCAGAAGGGAGGTACTGTCCCATGAAAGGTGCAGGGGCCCTGCTGACCGGTGATGGTACTGGTACTGGTACTGGCTGTCAGAGGCACCGCCTCTCAGTTGAGAAGACCTTATTTTGCCCCAGTAAAAGCAGTACAGTCTAGATAGGAAGTGCTGGTGCTTTGATTTAACCCTTTAAGTGCGCCCGTCGGCCAATGGCCGTCGCGAGCACTACCTCGGTAGTGCTGCGCACGTCCGTTGGCCGACGCGGCCCCGCCCACTTAATAGAACGCCCCGCGGCGGAATTGCCGCCGCGGTTAAGGTGTTAAGGGTATAGCAGAAATGCTGATATTGCTTGTAATTGTTTACAAACACTGCTGTGACATGGTGGTATTGTCACTCAGGGGTCTACAAACACTACTATAAATGGCTAACCCTGTTAAGAGCCTGACAGACTTCTATGGAAAGCTGCCCTTGTAGTGGTGACTTGATAGATTTCGGAATTACATTTTTTCCGGGCATGCAGTTACATGTCTCGGAGTCTGTCGTCATAAACTAACCCTCTACCCTACTCCTGACCCCCCCCCCCGTCCTGCCCCAGCCACGTGCCTCTATTGATGCCGAGTTCCTGGAGTATATTTTCCAGCTGCAGCCCTCATCCCAAGCTTCCCCTGCAGGGTCAGTGCTTCATAGGGTAAGGCAATGCAGCAGCCACAGGGCGCCACCTAGTGGGGGTGCAGAGTCTCTGCAAAAGGCTTGAAATGGATCATTTGAAGTATACTTGGAGTTCGGGGAACAGATTAATGTTTTGGCAGAACAGAGAGTATGCTGGGTTGTTGCAGCTTCACAATGTTCGTTCTCTATGGAGTACAGAACCATAGACCCGCGCTGACGCAGCGTCTCACTCGCTGGCCGCTGTCAGTCAAAAGAGCAGACAAGACGCATGACTCATACATTGCTGCTATTACACAGCGAAATAAGAATTCCCCTCACTTTGCCTGCTCGGTCTCTTGTTCTTAATTTGGGGCATCTGCGCAGAGAAAAATCACATCCTCCGAAACCGCAAGCCCGTCACGTGGGAACAGTGTTTGCGTCATTAAGATAAAATATGTTTTTAAAAATGTAAACCCACGCCCCGCAGTAAGTATGAAAAGAAGGAGTCTGTTCTCCAGGGCCATTGACCCCGAAGCCCTACCTCCCCCGCCGGCCTGGCCGTGATGTCCGTCAAAGACACGATAATCCGGGGAGCACTTCTTATTTGTTTTGCGGCCGTGAAAGTGAAACCGATCGCGCTAAGGGATGCGGAGAAAGCGAAAGCAGGGAAAAACAGACACACACAGTGTTTCCCTTGCGGGAGCAAGCAGGGGCACCATCTGTTTGAAAGTAAATTACAAACAGATGTCGCCAAAGCTCGCTCCCGCAAGGGAATCACCAAATGTGCACGCGTTGCCATTGAAAGCAATGCAAAGCGTGCACGTTTTTGGGCGAAAAAGCTAATCGATTTCAAGAGGTCTCCTCCTATGCAGCGCATGCGCGCTGCGTAGGCGAGACCTAAAAAAAGTAGTAAGTCTATCCTCACACATAGCCAACCCCTGGTACTGCAACACCCTCCTATTGAAAATTATGGAGATGGCTTAAATGCAAACCCCACAGGAAATAATATTAAATTACATTTAATTATTTAAAATAGTTAAAACTATAAACACATATAATTTAATGTTTAAAAAACTATATAAATCTAGTACATATTTTTTATTTAATTACAAAATATTGAAATAGCCTTTATGCATTTTAAAATTTATGTAACAATATTACCAAATATACTTAATTTATGTTTAATTCTATACATTACCTTTAATAATTATTAATGCATAATAAAAACATTTTTTAGATGGGAATTAATTTTTTTATTTAATCTTGAGAATAATAATTTTAATGTCAGTTAATATATTTGCATTAAACATAGATTTTTTTAAGGTAGTTATTAGGGCATTTTCTTCATTAGCTCTCATTTAAAATAAACATAGGAAATTAATGTACATTAATATTTAACCTAAAAATATTTTTACAAACTTATTTCCAAGTTTAATAAACTTTTTTGCTTTTCACTATACCTTACCATACAGGGATCTCTGTCCAACTGAGGGAATCAATAATTTATGATATGAACCCAGAATTCTGCACCACAAAATAGGCATTATTAAAATTGTCTGTTAAAAAATGCTTGTCTTTGGGAAAGGGGCGTGGAGCCCTATGGTTTCAAATTTATTGGGCCATTTCATTACAATAAAAGTACAGCGAAGTTCTGTAACAAGAATTCCTCTGGCTAAGTAATGGTTTGTAAACAAGAACAATGTGATATCCTTCTTGGATGATAATGGTAATTCTGGAGAATTTGTGAGCCCCCTTCGCAAATGGAAGTGGAAACATGGTAAAAGAAACCCCAATTACAAGTATCCCAAAATCCTTCATTGATTTTTGGAAATGGAGGAATGAAAAAGAGAGTATGTGCAGGAACAAGAAGAATTGTGTATATAAGGATATTCACAGTGCTAATGCTAAAATCCTAAAGTGACACAAAATATTTATTTATGATTTTTATATAACGCTACTCTTACCTCAGAAGGGTGCAGGTGTGCTTTACATATAAAAAAAGAGCAAGAGCATCTGGTCTCAGAAATACATTAAGACTTAAAACAATAAAAAGAAGATAATGAAATTCAATCATAATACAAAGCATTGAGGAAGAGATCAGGGGAGAACAGGTGCATGCAGAAAAGAGCAAAGCTGTTTAAGGTAAAAGGGGCAACATACCTTCAACTGTTGTTGACAAGGGGTTAAACATTGAATGGAAAAGTGAATTAAATATTAAGGTGAGTACGAAATTGTGAGATGTTTCAGTTCTTTTTGGATTGAGACAATGATTTCTTACATCTCACATCCTCTGGGAGTGAGTTCCACAATGAGGGAGCAATACTAGACAACGATTTTGTTGCAGCAGAGTGTGATATAATGTTTTTTATTCCAGTTGTAGAATTTCTTGTCTTGTGAGATTATTGGAACCCCTGGATATGATTGGGATAATGTGGAGATATGCTGGTTGTTGATATGTCAGGCCTTTGAAGGTGAGGCAAACGAGCTTCATTTTTACTTCCATGGTAGCCAAAGAAAAATTAATCAAGCAATTATATGGCCATATTTTTTTGGAGCCACAGACAAGTCTTGCTGTTAAAAATTGCATTTCAGTACTCAATTTTGGAAATTATGATGGCTTAAATTGCAGCAAGAAAATCTGATTATTAGCGATTTGATGCTTTAAATGCCAAAGAGGGCTGCTGTATTCACCGTATACTTATGTGTGTTTTCATCAAGATGTTTGAGTTGATTCAAAAGCCAGTGGAGTTGACATTTTGGGCTAGGATCGATTAAAGCTGTCAATATATAGTCCCTGTCATCAGTTGGTGTTCTCCTGCAATACAGATGGATTCAGTCTTACATTAGTTTAATTTTACGAAGTTTGAGGGCATCCATTTTGTAATATTTATAAGTTCGTTTTTAAGAGTGATGCTCGTGAAGGAGCGATTTTGATGTATTAGAACACCATAACAAAAACACAATGTAACAAAAATAATAAAGAATTAAATACATAATTTGCATGCTCCAAACAACATAACTGACATAATTAAATATTGTAATAATATAACACAGCAAACAATGTAACAACAACAAATAACATAATTTAGCTACCTGCAAAAACAACCAGCTGCATGGAGATGGCAACACGTCGCTGCCACATTGATAGTGGCAATGATAAAGCGACCCAATCATTTGTTTGCCTGAGATTGCCATTGCCATACACGGTACTCATAGTACGGCCCGCGGGCCGCCAGCGGCCCGGCAAGCCTTCCTTGGCGGCCCGCGGACCTTGCAGATATCCTACCTGTGTTTTTTCTTGTTTTTTTTTTACCTGTCAGCAAACACCGCCGGTTGCAGCAGCGCTCTATGGGGGCCGGGCGATTCTTTAAAAGACTATTCACTTGTTAATGAAGCTTTGTTGTATTTCACCTCTTCTTAGCGCCCCTGCATCTCCACTCTGAGTGGAGATGCAGGGGCGCTAAGAAGAGGTGAAATACAACAAAGCCTCATTAACAAGTGAATGGTCTTTTAAAGACCTGTGAAGTACTCGGGTGCGGCTGTGTGTGTGCCCGGGAAGCTGTCTCAGCCCGGGCTGACACACACGGGGGTGAGGTGACAGAGGGTGACAGAGAGAGGGAGACAGACAGAGAGAGGGAGACAGACAGAGGGAGGGAGACAGAGAGGGGGAGGGAGACAGAGAGGGGGAGGGAGACAGACAGGGGGAGGGAGACAGAGAGAGGGAGACAGAGGGAGACAGAGAGAGGGGGAAACAGAGGGAGGGAGTCAGGGGGAGACAGAGGGAGGGAGTCAGGGGGAGACAGAGGGAGGGAGACAGAGAGAGAGGGAGACAGAGAGAGAGGAAGACAGAGAGAGAGGGAGACAGAGGGAGAGGGAGAGAGAGAGGGAGACAGAGAGGGAAACAGAGGGAGAGGGAGGGAGACAGGGGGAGGGAGACAGAGGGAGGGAGACAGAGGGAGGGAGGGAGAGGGAGACAGAGGGAGACAGAGGGAGGGAGTCAGGGAGACAGAGGGAGGGGGAGACAGAGAGGGAGACAGAGAGGGGAGACAGAGAGGGGACAGAGAGGGGGAGACAGAGGGAGGGAGACAGAGGGAGGGAGACAGACAGAGGGAGACAGTCAGAGGGAGACAGAGAGGGAGACAGAGGGATACAGAGGGATACAGAGAGAGAGGGAGACGGAGAGAGAGGGAGACAGACAGAGGAAGGCAGAGAGGGAGACAGAGACAGAGGGAGACAGAGGGAGGCAGAGGGAGACAGAGGGAGACAGAGGGAGGGAGTCAGGGGGAGACAGAGGGAGGGAGAGGGAGACAGACAGAGGGAGACAGACAGAGGGAGAGGGAGACAGACAGAGGGAGACAGAGGGAGACAGACAGAGGGAGAGAGGGAGGGAGACAGAGGGAGATAGACAGAGGGAGGGAGACAGAGGGAGGGAGACAGAGGGAGACAGAGAGAGAGGGAGACAGAGAGAGGGAGGAGGGCGACAGACAGAGGGAGACAGACAGAGGGAGGAGGGCGACAGACAGAGGGAGGGAGACAGAGGGAGGAGGGCGACAGACAGAGGGAGGGAGACAGATAGAGGGAGACAGAGGGAGGGAGACAGAGGGAGGGAGACAGAGAGAGGGAGACAGAGAGGGAGGGAGGGAGAGATAGAGGGAGGGAGGGAGAGATAGAGAGAGAGAGGGAGGGAGAGAGAGGGAGGGAGACAGAGCGAGAGATAGAGAGAGAGAGATGTGTGTATGACGGGTCTGGTGGCTCAGTGGACGAAGGCGTCCGCTGCAGGGGCCTGTGTTCAACCTCATGGTCATAGTTTTTTTTTTTGCTCTAGCCCCGCCGCCCTCCCCCACTGACCCCGCCCCCACCGGTGCGGCCCTCGGCCACAAACCCCACTGTAAATTTGGCCCCCGAGAGAAAGTTTGTGAGTACCCATGCCATACAGCATAAAAGAAACCTGTGAAAACCCCATATTCCAGGTTAGTTTTACCTACGTGGGCAATAAGTAATTCATATAGTCTACCCTGACCCTTGGGAGTTAGTTTCAGTTACAACCGACCAGCATAAGGTTCAAGGAAACCATCACACATCAACTGTGCAAATCAGCGGAACGGTCGGTGAATGATGTCACAGTCCAATGCATGTTAAACCCCACGGAGCACCATTCTACAACGACCATTCCTGGAGATTGTTAGTGACGCAAGACGGGGCAAAAATAAATGTTTTTTCTATGTAATGTGTAGCCTTTTTAAATTTATTCACACAGCAATTGTTAAGCTTGTCGTCTCAGTGGTAAAGTGATTACGCAGGTTATAAACAGCGTATTGTTATTTAAATTTTCTTTCCTCTCAACTATAGGAAATATTTTAATTAATTTTGCAAAGTTGTGTGTTCAGCTGTCGCTCGAATTTTACCGCACAAACATATTCAAATTGCAGGCCTCTCCTGCACAGAAACCACAGTAATTTAGCGAAGTCAGTGAAACCACAGCTACCAGCCTGCTGCCTCCGCTTTATATTTAAAATTGACACCGTTCCAATAAAGCTCTTGTCTTAACTCCAAGTGCAGAACAATGTGATGCGTTCTAAAATATTACAGAGTAATCGTACCTTAGATACAAGCGCCACATTTTTTATATTCCTCCCATCATGATATTTAATGTCTTATGCTCATCTGCTAGAAATGTTATTCTACCATTTAGTGTTAAAGCCGAAGGTTTGGAGTATACGTCTTGTTTCCAGGCGTCGTGCGTCAGAGGTTGGAGGGCACCTGGTGGTGGCAGTGCAGGTTACGGAGTTAATTTGTCTGCTGAGTGGGAGTAGGTACTTCTTGTCGACCCACACACATGTGAAGTAAATCATGGCTTGGTTTCTGTGCCCCAGGCAGGAGAGTCACGAGAACGGACACTCATATATTTATTGATTCTTGTAAAGCGCACTCAACCCGAAGGTGTTAACACCGTACATAAAATGACGACTACATGTAATACCAAATTACACAAAACATCAGCTGTACAACAAAACGAAGACCACCAGTGAATGCGGAGCGGGACGGGTGAGGACAGGAAGAGAGTGCAGTTAACTAATATGAACAAGCATTGGCATAGCCAATAGGTCTCGCCTTTGGTACCTTATAAGTTTTTAGCCATGCAGCACATTATTCTGGGTGCTTAACATTTACAGGTTTTACTACGTGTAGCACTGGGTGGGAGATTGCAAGCAAAACGAACGTACGCCGCATGAATGAGAAGAGGAAAAACTTCCCTTTAATTTATGCGATGCAGCGCGCGCAACGAAATTCGTTTTATTTATTTATATGTTTACTTACCTCTAATCTGCCGTAATCCGTAGTTTACTACCCCCCCACCCTGCCCCTCCCCCGCCCCATGTCAGCGCCCGGTAGCACTCCCAGCACGGCCGCTACTGTTAAATACAAACATCAAAGAATTATCGCCGCCTGCTCTCGTTACCGCGGGGGGGTAAAGAGGTGATGGCAGCTCTTATGCCCCGTTGTGTTAGCCTTCCTCAGCGCGAGGTAGTCGCTGTAGCGCTGTTGTAGGTGAGGCAACCAGTGTCCCCCAAGCACTACACCGTGCATCACTTGCTCTGGATGGCTCTTGGGGCAAAGTAGGGGGTTGGCAGGGGCGTAGCTGTCAATAGTGTATTGAGTGCAGTGGCACCAAGGCCCAGGGGTGTGATGGGCAATTTTTAAAGGAAATGTGGCTTTTTCACTACCACACCAGGTGGGAGTCCTTTCTCGCATGGGGGTGGCAAGGCACCCATGGTACGTCACTGCCTGGCGACACTTGAACAGATGACGGAGGCGCTGCGGATGCCTTCAGGGGGTAGGGTGTGCCGGGCCCGGCTGCTGGTGGGCAGACTGTTGGCGCCCAGGCTCCGGCCTGCACTTCCCGGCCCATTGTTCAGAGGGAGATCTCCAGGGCAGAGCACATCTGCCACCCGTCTGCCTGAGATCGGCTCATCTCCAGGAGGGGGTGGGGGATTCCGTGCAGAACATTCAGTGAAAGAGAGGGCCTGGACAGCACCCGTTTTCGATGGCACCGGGTCACCCGACTTGCGAGGGCGTGTGCAAGTGATTTGAACAAGTGTGCACTATCAGATATGCATGAAACACGTGTGTGTGCATCTGGTGTGTTGTATCTTGTGTGTGCATCGTGTGAATTTTCTGAATGCTGTGCTGAGGCTCTTGTGTGACAGGCAAGATGTATTCATCAATCTGGGAGTGTTCTGTTTTTGGTATTTGTGTGCATCTACTGTGTGAATGTCTTGTTTGCGCATTGTATGGGTTTTGTGTGTGTATGTGCGAGGTGCCTATTGTGCTAAAAACTAGGGAATCGGTAGCTAGGGTCCCGCGGTAGTGTATCTCAATGGCACTGGCTCTATTTATGACATCACGCAATGCCACGTCATCACTAATGGCATTTATGAGGGCAAATGTACTCGCCAGAGGAGTGGGTAGGAAAGCAAAGCTTCCAACATGTAACGTGTGACACCTTTAAACTGCCCTGCCCTTTAGCCAACGGTACCTAACATCCGTCCTCCGCCGTTTCCTGAAGCGCGTGAGTCACTGAAACTGACCCTTCTTGTGTGCAAGAGGAATGGCATTGTTTTAGGAAAGTGTTTTTATCTGTTGTGTTTTTATCGCCGAATTTCACACTGTGCTCCTTTTCGGGGCTAACATGGCTCTCGCTGTCGCTCGTCTGCATTTGCTTTTCAAAATGTGCTAATGTGAAATGAATGCATTAGTGATACGATATCTTGGTTCTAAGTCATTACGCTGTCAATGTAGAACAAGGAATTCCATGTCACAATTTACCCAAAATGTGTGATCCTGGTTATAACACTATCTCGCCGCACCTCGATGGCCTTAGCGAACGAAGCGCTTAGAATCAGTTTAACAACGTTGAATGAAAAAAGCAGCAAATGTACTTGTTGAATTAAGGGCATACTAATGCCATTTGGGGCCGAGAGTGACCCAGCCAGCCAGTCCATTTACGTGGCGAGGAAACTCCGAAATGAAAGCGACTTGGGACCTAGAGCTGGCTAACACGTACGCTTTATACTCACCTAAGTACCAACGTCACACGTTTCGATTAAATCCTGTGCTTTAAGCGGGCAGGTACGGTCAGGAACGGAGTAGATGTACTTCAGTGATTTGGAAGGGAGGACACCTGGACATCCCAGCCAGAGCGCTATGCCTTTAATAAGAGAGTACCAGCACTTCTCTTGTGCTCTGGCACAGTAAATAGCCGCACGAGGGAGGAGGGGTTGCTGCTGCATGACGGTTTGGCCAGCCGTCTTGGGACGGCCAAACAGTCCTGTGCAATTTTCATGTTCTCCACTGGTCTGTAATGCACAGCCTGGGTGGAAAACCTGCACAGGCTGTCAGTCCCTGTCTGAGCAGGGAACCACGCTCAGACTAATCAGGAGGCTGCTGTCATGGTGACAGCAGCTCCTGATTGGCTTAGGGGAGCCTGGGTGCTGCCAGGAGCCAATAGAACATGGAGGAGGAAGAAGAGGCTACAGGGAGGAGCAGGTAAGTCTTTTCTTTCTTTCTTTTATTCTATCATTATTACAATGGTAGCAGTGGTTACTATCAACCTCTCAACCCCAGATGCTGTGGCTGTGTATATTCACTAAATTGTAGGCAAGGAGCGAGCCAAGTAAACAAATGTCTAATTAATTTCCAACCAGGATATTTGTGCCTTCATACCGGTGAACAAATTGTCAAGACAGTACATTAATGGCTTCCAAACATAACAACAATAGCATGTCACTTGTTAACAACGGCACTGCTAGCTCTTAACGATACCGTAAGAAGTATTTTCCTCCAATTTGAGGTCGGTAGACACCAATAACTACCACAATACTGTCATACAATAATCATACTGATTGGAAATTAATTAGACATTCTTTTTGCATGTAATAATAAATAGCAGTTTGTATAAATATAAAAAGTTGTTTTTCCAATTTACATAACTTGCGGAAAAATTGTTTAGGATGTACATAGCCTGAGGCCTGCAGTAAAGAACACAACCTAAGTTTGTTAGTGTAGCAAACCAGCTGTGAGTATGGGCAACATCAGGTCGCTTCGAGGGTGCAGGCGCTGAAAGAGCAGGTGTTTTGGAGTTAATGAGAAAAGCTCGCGAAGGAGCCCACATAATCTTGGGCCTGGAAGCATGTCATGTAGGAGCGTGAAATGATGCATATCCGTCGTTCATTACAGCATACCATATTGTTTAGCCATCCTTTATCAGTGGGAGATCGATTACTTCCTCGTGGACTTGCCACCTTATGTTTTGCGAGAACTAAGGCAACGGCTACTAGCTCCTGGATGTCCAGTGACACATCTTTGACATAGACCAAGAGTGCCACAAGGGGAGCAGGGAAGATAGTGTGGGAGGTTATGACAGAGAAGTGACTAGATAGTTTGCTCCTCCCAAAAACTGCCTGTTCAGGTACTCGTCCAAGGGAGGTGGTGGAAGTCTGCAATGGGAGCATGACATCTCCTACAGGCGGAAGTCGTTGCTATGCCAAGTTTGAATAGTTGCAAATGAGTACTATGTATGCGGTGGCGAAACTTGAAGTGGGTTAGGCACAGCTGATTTTTAGAGGTGAGGGTACATATTTGTCTGCAGCATAACTTCCACTCTTCATCCGAGATTTGGTGAAGTAAATCTGCAGACGATGTTACTCTAGCTGCAGGGGTGGTAATCGGGGTTTCCACTTGTATGGAGTTATACATTCCAGAGACCAGTCGTTTGCATGTGTTTGTATAGGGTAACAATGGAATGGAATAATGATAATGTCTTACATTGAGGTGGAGCTTGTGGGAAAGGCTGCTGTACATGAGGATCGCACTGTATGGCATAGGAATCTGTCAAGGAGTAGTGTTCATCCCTACTAGTAATGTGGGACAGATATAAAAATTGTCCATGTGGGAATAGATCTCCCATCGCTTTTAGCTCTAAGTGTTCCAGTTAACTGATAGTTTTGTTTCTCTGCATGCAGACTGATGTGGATAGTGAATTAATGTTTGCTCTGGTGCATATAGTGTAGGATGTGATATACAGTCATGCAGTCTGCCACAGGCCTATAGAGGGCATGCCATGGAACTGGCAGTGTGTCGGGACTGCCTGAGGGGTGGGGGGGATCCTATTAGTGATGTGAGCGGCAGTGGGGATGTAAGAGTTGTTTCCAATTAATAAATAATGCCTGCTTACTGTTATGAATGTTTTGCATCCAAAAAATTCATTGTATTCTACAGAACGATGTTTTGCTAAAGTTGGCCACACTAGACCTAACTCCATCTTGAAATTCAACATGACTGTGTTTTAATTTCTTCTCTCCCTGCACACAGCAAAATCTGCACTGATGTAATGCTTTGTGATGCCATATTGTTCTTGGTGAACTCCGCAGGAAGCTTTCCTTCCAAATGTAGCTATTCGAAGACCTTCCTATCTGTAATTCAGTAGGGTTATTAATTTCATAAGTCTGCCACTGTTCTGTGTGTAACTAGATTTGTACTGTTACATCTGATGACAGTAAGTCAAGAGGGGACTAATTATTATTCCTTTAGGGGATGGTGTTGGGTATTGTAGCATTTTATTCTGCATTGTGATCCATTGTGCCTATGTAACATTTGCTCACCTTATGCTGACTGCGTGATTTTCACTGTCTATTTTTCTATATAAGTGGGCTCATTTTGGAGAAGAGCCAGGCTTGCTTTTTGATTTGCTCTGCGATTTAACTTGTCTCTCTCATGAGTTGCTTGTCTGACTCTTAGAGAGCCTGACTCTTGCTTAGAACTTAGAATATTTTGAGTCTCTCTGAGGCTCGACTTTGTCAGACCTCCTGCTGCATTTGACTGAGTCTTATGCTAAATATGATTTATTAAGCGTTTTGAGACCAATCGTATTTTGTGTTCTGTAATTAACTTTAATTATTTAATAAACCTTTATGGTTTCTAACTTATACCTTGTCTCAAGAAGGCTTATTTAATTGATTTTGCTACCTGTTTTATCGAACATTTTGACTTTGTTAGGGCACATTACCTCATTCATACTTGAGGATAACACCACCCCCAATCTTCCGCATCTTATCACTTATCAGATTATCAAAGATAACGTCAACAGTTATGCATTATCTTATTCAATAGCAATATGTGTCATGTATGGAGGGGTATTGTGCCAGTAATATAAAACCTGGGTCTGAGCTAAGGCATAGTAGAGCTCAAAGTCTGGGGCCGAAAATCAGCCTTGATCATATGGAAACTTGAGTACTAGAAGTCTGGGTCTTCTTACTGCCTGTGCCAGGTTACTATCAGTGATGATCGAAGACGAGTGAAAAAGCATTTATTAAGGGTGACCAGTATGTTGAGAAATAAGAGGAACAATGTTTGTATGTCAATGTAAAACTGTGTTATATTGGTTACCCCTTGCTTTTTTAATTAGTTTATTCTTCCTCCTTGTCATCTATGCTTTTCCTCCTATTCCCTTTATCTCCCTCTCTCATTCCTGTCCCATTGCAATTGTTACTAGCCATGCTAATTTTATTAATTTTTTATTTATGTGGTTTTTTACAGTGCAAACATGGCCCAAGAGCGTTAGGACAATGTACAGAGGAAGAACAAAAAGTCTAGCGAGAGACCAATCAGTTATACAATCATCTGTTGAAGCAATATTAACATTTAACAGCATACTGAGAAGCCAACTAGACGGTTGTAAACATTATCAGTGAAGAATAGCCATGAATTAAGTGCTGACATAATACAAGTACTAATAAAAACAGTCAGATAAGAGCAGGGTGACCAGACCCCAACAGTGGTGAAAGAAAGATAAGTTAAGCCACAGCTTGTCAATGTCTCTGAAACAGAAGAATTTTCAGATCCTTTCTGAATGCAGATAAACAACAGATAGTACACATGTCCAGAGGAAGCGAGTGCACAACCAGAGAAGGATTGAAACATAGCTTCTCCTCATTTGAATGTAGGGGGTTCAAGTAGCACTGAACTAAAGCTGTGAAAGATATGCTGACTATCTGAAAGTTTCAACCTTTCTGCCAGCTAGCTGTGGGTTGCTTTGTGTCATGTCAGGTAACTTAAACTGAGTTCTGGCTTCAGGGGGGATGTGGCTAGCGGCGGAAGATGGCGGACGCCTAATGCACAGCTCCCGGGCCGGGGCCGGAATAATCCCTTCCATCCCCAACTGAAAAATATCCATCCGTCAGAATTCCGGCTAGTACTTCAGCCGCAGACGCGGCAGCCCCCAGCCGGGGTATCCTGTAACCGCTGGAGGAGCCGGATCCCGCCCGAACGGGTCGGATCCGTAATCGGGCCTACAAATCGTATGAAGCCACTAGCCCAAGCATAGGGGCGACAAAACCACTCTATTCTGAAGGAGGCAAGCGACTGCTCGAGTGCCCGACCAACTGCTCAGAGAGCCCGATACAGACAGCAATGGCGGCGTCGCTCGCATAAATCTCCGAGCTGAAGTGGTCACCGGCCATGGTGAAGGCCGGGCCGGGGGCAGACTTGGAAGCAGCGTGCTGGGAGGCCGTCACAGACACCCAAGCCAGTGATTTAAGAACTTCAGAAAATAACCAAATTTGTTCCCAAACCAAGCCCAAATCTGACCCCCACAGAGAGAGAAGCTTTAAAAGCTCTACAGAATAACTCGCATATTACCATTAAACCGTGCGATAAAGCAGGGGGTATTGTGATAATGGACACATCCAAATATACTGACAAAGTCAACTCCATGCTACAAGTACCAGAACATTATCAGCAATCCAATATGAGGGCTCTCACACAACTCAAGACACTAATAAATACTACGACAACTAAAGCTTTTGTCAGAAAGAACTAGATTTTCTCAATAAAACCAATACGGTCACAGCAACTATGTATGGAGTGCCGAAAACGCATAAGAGTATCTTGGATCCACCACTAAGACCGATAGTATCCTCCATCAACTCGTGTACGGAACCGCTGTCACAGTATGTTGATGCTTTCCTATGTCCCCTTACCACACAATATGCGTCATATATTAAAGATATGGGGCATATGATAGCAACACTTGAACACATACCCTTTGACCATGAGAGACAACTACTTGTCACTCTGGACATAGAATCCTTATATACCAACATCCCCCAGGACCTGGCCATAGAGTCAGTGGCAGCTCTTTTGGCCAGAGTTCCTGGGGAGAGGCCGGACAATTTTATCTTGGAGTGTCTGAAGATTGTGTTACAACATAACTATTTTGAATTTAAGCAGAGCCTCTACCATCAAATCAAGGGGACCAGCATGGGGGCATCTTGTGCCCCCAGTGTAGCGAATATTTTTATGGGGGAGTTTGAGCGCAAACACATCTTCAATGAGGTAACCCCTTTTTATGAAAATGTAACTCAGTGGCACAGATTTATAGACAATATTTTCTTTATTTGGACGGGAACGGAACCAGACCTTTTAGATTTTATATCGTGGCTTAATCTGAGTGACGACAACCTAAAGTTCACCTGTAATTATTCCACTGACAAAGTGGAATTTCTAGATATATGGATCATAGGCAGACAGGGACAGCTAGAGGTGAGCCTTTTTAGAAAGCCCACAGCTAAAAACACCATCCTGGAACACAGTAGCTACCACCCCTCGTGTCAAAAAGATTCAATCCCCTTTGGGGAATTTCTCAGAATCAGGAGAAATTGTACTAACATCAAAGATTTTATGATACATGCTGAGCAACTTCAGGAATGTCTCCTACTTAGAGGTTACCCCAGAAGACTGATACGACAATCATTAAAGCGGGCCAAATATTATAATAGAGATGCCCTAATTGACAACAACCCAAAAGTAAACCCAGACAAATTGGTCTGTGTAGTGGACCATTCTAGTATCAATTATAAGATCAAGCAGTTATTAGACAAAAACTGGAAGATTCTTAACATCAACGAAGACGAAACATTGACACAGAAACCTATGGTAGCATACCGGAGGAATCCAAATTTAAGAGACAAATTAGTACATAGTAGATTCAAACTCCAGGACACTGTCAGGCAAACTACTATGGATGGATTACCACCCCCAATGGGAAATTACAGTTGTGGCAATTGTCTTGCCTGTGATTCTGCCATTATTACCCAGACATGGACATATAGAGGTAAATCAGGCAATTTAAAGCAGATGGCAAATTGTAGAAGCTCTAATGTTGTCTATTTGATTTTATGCCCGTGTGGCTTAGGCTATATAGGTGAAACCTCTAGAGAACTATGCACTAGGCTTTCAGAACACAAATCAGCAATAAGAACAGGGAAGTTACAGGCACCTCTAGTTAGACATTACCAAGAATGTCAACATGTAGAAACTGAACTGAAATAGTTAATCCTAGAACGGGTTAAAAATATACCGGGAAAGGACCAAACCAAGATACGGAAACAACGGGAGACATTTTGGATTTTCTCGTTGGATACAGTCCACAAAGGCCTAAATGAAGAAGTAACATGGCTAGTTACAGCGTAATTATGTCTCTCAGCATCTGTATTGCTTAACAAATCAGTATATGTGTCAAGCACTCCCAATCTAGTTGACCATTGTTATATGGAATTATTGCAATTCTATGCAACAGAGATTGCCACTTTATAAGTGTTAACTATCTCCACTTTGAAAGGGTAATTGAAACAAGATAAACACATCCTAACCTTATTTACTGTCATTTTCTCAAACCATCTTCGATAGTATAGAAATTTGATAATTCCAATACTGGGACGCCCTGGCATACTTTTTATGCCTCCAGATAAATTGCACCACAGGAGGCACAACCTTGTTTCATCGTTCTGAAATAATGGTTCTACAAAAATAGGACCTTAGGATGTTCACCTCGCAACATGCAAAATTTTGCCAGAAAGCCTAAAGAGGATAATGAAGGCATTATTAATAACATCGTAGGCAATTTTAATTGGTTACACTACAGAACACAAACTAATTTTGTTTGTACTACACGTATACAATTATTTCGGCTTACAGTATTTCAAATATTCATCGTTCTTATATGGCGTATTTATATAAAAAAATACAGGACCCCCGTTTACAATAAGTTTAACCTTGCCAGAACGTCCAAAGTATTTTATAAATGCTGCATCTACAATTATGTAGACATTTCCGTATGTAAACATCTTAGATTATGAAATATCGTGGTGTATGCTAGATAATAAACAATGTATGTAAACATCTAAGTTTACCGTTCCAATATGGCGCCTTTAGAAAACATCAGTAGAAAGGATGCCTAGGTCGTGAAATTAAAACATCGCGAGAACAGCCCATGAAATACGCACTTACCACGTCATATATAATGGCGATGCCGAGTCGGCTAATTTTACGGCATGACTACACTCAGACGCCTGCACGGGACTCAAGCAATACAGGTGAGGAGATGCTATGTGGGGGGGAGTGACGCCCTAATAAGAGTAGTAGATACAATTCTTGAGTTACGGGTAAACCCCTTCTGTTAGTAGTGTATACACACACGGTTTTCTTGCCAACAACACGCTTTGTCCGTGAAACCGGACACTAATAAAGCTGTCTGCTATAAATAAATATAATTGTACCATTATATTCTAAGCGCATAACGGAAGTAAATATGTGATTGTACAACTATATGTACTATTCCGGTTTTTCAAAACTGGGAGGCATTGGTTAGAATATTTGCAGATAACAGTATATGCACGCAGAGATTTACATCTTAAAGATGCGTCTTAAGTCTGTTTTTTTCTTTTAAAGCCTATGTGATGAGCACAGAAAACCTACTAATCGCGATAGTGCCGGCACATAGATTTTAGGTTAAAACTTTGCCTTATGCTTTTTTAGAATACAATAGTCATCAGGCTAGAAAGAGATTTAGCAAAGGGATTCCATAATCTGCTGTTGCATATCACAACCGCAACGGCATAAAAGTTGATATTGTATATTTACATATACATTCTTGTTCCTCTGAGATAGTAAGGAAAGGTAGTAGAAAAACCGATAAATAATAGTGCACTCTTGTATTGTTTTTATTTAAAAAATCAACAGTGCAAAAATTCTTGTCTCAAGCACTGCCTTGTCTCTGACCAAACAAGTAGCATGAACTATCTCACTAACACCATGAGGCCATACATAACATTTACTTATACATTGGTCTATTCCCTTTGTAACATACTTGCTAGCGAGTAGATGTTTGACAAATGAATGAG
Source organism: Calotriton arnoldi (assembly GCA_963921515.1). Classification (NCBI taxonomy): domain Eukaryota; kingdom Metazoa; phylum Chordata; class Amphibia; order Caudata; family Salamandridae; genus Calotriton; species Calotriton arnoldi. The sequence goes on from CAWUFW010019832.1 coordinate 102,505, forward strand.
AATCTCAAATGTTGACATAGTTCTTAACAATACGGACTGACCCAGTATGATAATTTGCCAATGTGAGTGCTATGACATAAATAATACTTAAAATTGACAAATATCCTCGCAATAATAATCCTAGCCCTGTAGTTAATAGGGATGGTATCTTATATATTGCAGATGGAAATCTTCGGACTAAACCGAAAATAAAAACAAGAATAATCGTTTTTAAGCACTAGAGAATGGGCCTGTTATGAAAAAATTAGCCAAGCCTCAACAATATTAACATATAGGTAAGATATATATAGTGCAATCTAATAGTACATTTTATGTGCCCCACCAGAATGAGCCTTGGATATAGTCTGGAATTGATAAATACAGAGTTTGGAATTTTTTATTTATAGATAATATCTGAAGAGTGAATATAGACGGTGGACACATATTCACCGCACTATACGGATTAAGGTGTAGGATGACCGATCAGAAAAATCTTTCCGTTATAAGAATTATCTATTAGGGGTAAGATAAGACATTATCCTCACATAGTAACAACATAGCTTAAAGAATATAAGCATAATGATGGCGGATAAATTACAACTGATTCCGAATTTTTTATTATCTTTTCTCTTGATAGAGGAATATTGTCCCTATGACAAATACAACTGAACCTGGAAGATATAATTCTTTGTGAACCTGATACAATTCTAAGCATCATAATTCATGTAGGATTTTATTTTATCATTTTTTCTTCACACATGGTGATCTATTCAAACTTTTCGAACTTTTTAAGCATGTATCACAAAACCTTTCCCAGATTTTTCAACTTCTATGCTGGGCAAAATGGAGTTCTTCTTTGCTTGGATCTAAAAATTCACATTACCTCTATCTTTTGAGCACGGGCAAACCCTGTACAGGAGCATGTCGATGATGATTTGACTCTAACTCTTTCTGGTGGGCTAGTTCTGAGATAAGTTTATGAAGCTAAAAATTTGTATTCTAAGTAATTATAGTAAATGACAATCCCCGGTGTTTTAAGTGATTTATATTTATATTCGCAGAGAACCCCCAGTCCACAGTACAGATTTAAAGAAATGTTTTATTGGTCCTGAAGAAGGTGATATAAATCTGTTTATCACCGAAACGTACATAGACCATCTACTACACATCTGGGAATCCTACCCAAGATCCATACGAAAGAGGAATCAATGAGATATAACTGAGCAGACTCTACATATGTCAAATCTGATATTCAAAAACTTGCTAGATATATGTAGTTAGTAGGATTCCGATCCGGTTGTGTATTTTATTGCTCATTGTTGTGTGGTATGTTTGATAGTATGCTTGATGGGAATGAGAGTTGTGAATGTAGGTGTGATGGCCTGGTATAGGGGTTCCTCTCAAACTAATGTTTCAATGTAATACGAAGTGTTTATATGATTCTGTCTATGTTTGTAAATATTTTTATGACCAATTGAGCACAAAAAATAGATAAAAATATTTTTGATATGTACAAAAAAAAAAAAAATTGATTAAAAAAAATAATCATATGTGACGAGTTTCTGTCTATGGGATAATGTCGTCTTTGTGAGTGATCACCATTGTGGAAATAACGATAGGTCAGATAAGAGGTTGTATTACTTTTGTATGGGCACTAATAGACGCATGGTGTAGTAAAAATGAAGGAGCGTGAGAATACTCTTTCTATTCACCAGTGCATACACTGCACACGCTTATAGACCGCATCCTGTGCTCCCCTACCCTACTGTCGCAAATCACTGTCGGATCATAGCCCTCTTGAACTTACTCTTACATGGGGGCGGATACCCACACCAGTCCCGACATGGAGATTTAATCCCCAGTTGCTCCAAGATGGCGCCTTCCAAGCACATCTGGCAGCCACAATTGGAGAATATTTCTCCAAGAATGCCGACACTGCTTCTACACCCATAATGGAATGGGAAGCGTTCAAAGTTGTGGTGAGGAGGACAACAATTGGCACAGTAGTAGGAGCGAGACACTTGATAACTCGTGACCTTGCTGAAGTGGAATCCCAGATAAAAGCCCTAGAGAAAGTAGCTGCAGCATCCCCAACTGGGGTTGGGGAGTTACAGAAGGCGCATATATAATACGCTGAGCTGCTAGAAAGGCTGCGGGTGATAGACTATCGCGCACATACACAGAGAGTTAACACAGAGGCAGATAAAGCAGGAACACTGCTAGCGCGGATACTCAGGGACCCCCCTCCAGCCATCCCTATAATTAATATTCACTCCCTGCTGCGGCCACAGCGACTACTCAGGTGGAAATAAACGAAGCATTCCGGGAATATTATGAGTACTTGTATAAGGCCCCCCAAGCTGTGACTTCCCAAGAGATGCATGAATTTATCCAGGATGCGCAGCTCCCTACTCTAACTGTGGATGAACAAGTAGCGCTGAAATTGCCAATAACGACGGCAGAAATTCAAGAAGCGATTAGCGACCTCCCGCGCAATAAAACCCCGGGATTAGACAGCCTCCCTGTAGAATTTTACGCAGCATACGCAAAGGAGCTAGTGCCCCAACTAGAAAAACTATACAAAGTGGCGCTGGAAAAGGGAGCCCTGCCCCCAACTACGATCCAGGCACTTGTAACCTCCTTACCAAAGCCTGGCAGAGATCACTCAGATATAACAGCATATAGGCCCCTATCCCTCTTAAACACCGAATACAAAATACTAAGCAAGGTACTAGCAGGCCGTCTGCTCCCACATCTCACTAAGCTAATACACACAGACCTATGTGGGTTTATCCCTGGCAGGAGCACGGCCCACAATGTACGCAGACTATACCAAGTGATGTAGGCTCTCCCGGAGCGTTTCCCACATGCAGGATGTCTCTCACTAGATTTGCGCCAAGCATTTGACACCCTGAGTTGGGACTATATGCTGGCAGCCCTGGAAAGATTTGGGATCCCCGCGGAATTCCTGAGATGGGTTTAATTGCTGTACACCGCCCCGACAGCACGGGCACGAACAGGTGCATATATTTCTAACTCGTACACGATCCACAGGGGTACAAGGCAGGTAGGCCCACTTTCACCCATGCTCTTCGTGCTGACAGAGCCACTAGCGCAAAGACTACGCATGACGGCTGCGGAATGGGGCATACCAATTGGGCAAACGATCAATGCAATACCCCTCTATGCAGACGATATTATACTGTACTTTAAAGATCTGCAATGTGGGTTCCATAATATCGCACCAATATTCACTCAATTTCGCGCGCTATCCGGCTTGGCCATCAATTTTAACAAATCCCTTGCCTTCCCCTTTCGGGATAATAACCCACTCAGAACAGTTCGATTTGGAGGGGAAGAACTTGAAGTTGCCCAGAACACGTTCAAGTACCTGGGGGGTGCCCATATATAGAACTCAACGGGACACGCTGGATGGGAACGCGCAGAGCACGATTGCTTCACCGAGGTCCCAGACAGCATTCTGGATCACAATCCCGCTCTCCGTAGCAGGCCGGTTGGCGATAGCGAAAATGGTTATGCTGCCATGTGTGCTCTATTATTTCACCACGCTCCCAATAGTAATCCCTCCGAGGGTCTTTAAACTATTGAATTCCATTCTTGTGGAACTAATATGGGGCACAGGGAGGCGCAGGGTTAGCCTAAAAAGCTTCAACTACTGACCAGTTTGGGGGGAATGGGGGCCCCTGACTTTAGGGCTTACTGCAGAGCAAGTCAACTGCAATGGCTCTCGTATTGGTTAGTGGGGCGCAACCTACATGAGATTGCATTCATGCCTAGAATGATTGCACGAGGGGCTCTGCACTCCTTATTACACACTGGACGATCGAACATAAACACATCATCACCATTACTACACGTGGCACTACACTACTGGAAACAAGCACTGAAATACACAGCGTCAATGCTACCCTATGCGCCCAATATCCCATTACTAGGACTCCCTACCCTAGTAGGAGTCATATCACGTCACCAGCTGTCTGCATGGGAGAGAGAGATAGTGACCACCGTCGGAGCATTATTTAATGACAGCACCCTACTAAATCATGCCGACTTTATTCACACTCAGAGCCTGCCCAACACGCTGTTCCTGCTGCATGCCAGCATAAACCCGCTGCGTCAGGAGTGAATGGGCCCCAGAGGGGCTAGAGCCTCCAACGCATGAACTAGTACACATGTTACACTTGATGGGAACAGGGAGACACTTAACAAAATGGCTCGACATAAGCATAAGGGCACATATACTCTCACCCCTAAACACGCTGCGTATGCAGTGGGATGAAGATTTGGGAGAGGCACTAACAGACAAAGCATGAGAATCCCTCCTTGTCTACCCAAAAGCAGTTTCACGCAATTCACGCTTTAAATCCGTTCAATATATGATCACGCAGCGGACATACCTTACACTGCATCACTTGCACAAGATGTTCCCTACGGTGGCAGCAAATTGTCCCCGATATGTAGAGGCAGATGCTGACTTCATCCATATGATGTGGGCCTGCCCTGCACTGTCCTCATACTGGGCGTAAATAGCGCAAGAACTAGAGGAGTTGGTAGGCGGGCAAACATGGAACACAGCAAAGAGCTGACTACTGGGGCTATATCCACACCCCAAGGGATATAAAGTACAGACGCGATTCACAGACCTGGCGCTTATACTCGCAAAGCGTCTCATAACCAGACGATAGAAATCAGTAAGACCACCAGCGCTCACTATTTGGAGGGAGGAAGTGGAACACTGGGGCCTGGCCGAAAGCGGGGCGATACGTAGGGAAGAAAAAATGAGGGCTATGAAAAATACCCATTGCCATGTCCTGGGAAGTATTACTGCAGGCATTCGAAGCCCAGGACTGGGAAGAACAGCAAGAGAATGCAGCCAGTGCGCCTGTAGTACCTTCAAATAATTAGCCACACCACGGAACATATACACAGAGGGGCAGACTGGCGGGGAGGTGTGTGACGCTGGAGTGGACAGGGTATAGATGGAGCCCAGCTCTCCTTGCAGCAACCTAATATATTAACTCGAAGTGTACATAAAGTGTATATTCAACACTAAGATAGGAAGAATCTGCCCTAGACTTACTGCATAAATAATTGAGAGTGATGATGCCCAGTTAGTTAACTCTTTGGGTGGTGGGGGGAGTTTGAATAAGGGGATATTGGTTGTAAAGATGCACTGCAACAGTCAAAGACCTTCGAAATTATGTTACAACCGATCACACAAATACAAAGATATTATCTGTACCAAATACGTTTTCGTGTGAAGGACACCATCACAAGGGTACAAGAAAATGTTGTATCTTAGACTGTCCATAATAATAAATAATAATAATAATAAATAAATCCGTATTTGTAAAGCGCGAACTACTCACCCTTACGGGTCTCAAGGCGCTGGGGGCCGTCGTGGAAATTAAGTGAGCTATTGCCCAGAGTCACATGGTGCTGAGCTGAGCTGCCGCCGGAGCCGGGGATCGAACCGTGAGCCCTGTGCTCCGAAGTCAGCTGCCCTGGCCGCTGCACCACACCTCTCCACTTATTATCCATCCATATTATGTATCCATACATGATGTCTCATGCATGTAATATGCTGCTCCTTGCCAAAACTCAATAAAATTTGTTACAAAAAAAACAAAAAACTGAGTCCTGGCTTCAATGACAAGACATTGTAGTACAAAAAGTACCAGAGTAACATGGTCAAATGTATTGGTTCTGGAGAAAACTCGAGCTGTCTCAGAAAGTTCCTTCACCTTCTCAGGTTAGAACCATAGAGAGCAAGCATTTAAAAGGGGACTGTTGATGGCCGTTGCCCAGCGGATGTTGACAAAGTGTGATTCTTCTTTACTTACCTTTTTTCCTAGAAGAAAACGTTCTGCTTTTGCTATGTTGAAGTTGCTCATCTTTAGAACAAGTTAGCAAACTTCGAACTGCACAAATGAACTTTCTACATCCGCTGAAGAAAGTGCCTGCACCCTTCTTCTATTCCTGGTTAAACTCCTGGACAAGATTGAAGATGATTTTTTATATTAAATGTTTTCCATCAACACAACCCAAAGCCACGCTAATGCTAATGTAGAGTGATGTTATGTTTATTCGCATTTACATTGTCTATAGCTAAAATGGGCTAAATTTTCAAAAGCTCTAATGTTGGTTGCCATCTTTGCTTTATGACAAGTGAACATTTTATTTCTAGGCATTTGGAGTCCTAATTGTTGAATGCGCTGTTCTTTTTCCTTCTTTCCTATGTGAAGAAATGTTTTTTTTCTTTGTGATTATAATGGGATGTTTTAATGAGTAGTGCATTCAAGAGACACCTGCAGTGTGCAGACCAGTCTATGTATCTTATCTAGTTGCAAAGACTGTAAGTTTGAAGGATGCATAAAGAAGCTCCTATTGTGAGAAACAATGAGAACCTAACGAGTATGAAGCTGTATCATCTTGCTTTGACCTGATTGGACAGGTTTTTTTTTTTAACGGTGTGTAGGTGTGGAAAATGTCAAAATGTATTCAGAATAGACAACAGTTCAGAACAGAATAGAGCAGAGTAGGGGATTTAGAGTGCTCTTTCAGAGAGAAGACTGACTTTTTTGTCCTTCCCTTTGAGGTGACCCCCATGCTGGACCGTCCTCTGAATTATAAGAATTTGACTACATTTTAATTGCATATTATTTGAGGCATATGTATTTTGATTATTAATTGATACTAGTCTGTTTTTTGCCTTCTGCAAACCATTAACTTGAATAAACCTTCATGGTTTGATACTAAAATATTCTCTGTCTTTCTTGTGGAGGCTAATGTGCTTCACGTAATATTGAGTATATTGATTAATTGACTCTACTATGGAGCACCAAAATCCTTAGGGGATTAACACCGCTCCCGGTGCATTAAGAGAAGCTCTTTATGGTTCTTGAATTTTCCAAAGAAAAGGGCTACCAAGATTGATACTCTTAACAGCTGACAGAGGCTGCATAAGAGAAAAAATGAAAGAGGGAGCCTCCAGTTCCTCAGTGTATCACATTTTTAACAGCTCAAAACAGCAATGTTCTCAGCTCTTAGGTTACATGTAGAGTACATATATAAACCAATTTTACATCCCAGCGAGAGCAGTAACCTATACTATTCAGTGTCATCCAACTGTTTCCATGTCTCTCTGAAAGTAATATGTACTGATCAAATGAATGAAATTCCTATTATCAAGGCTTTTGCTAGTATGAAAATAAGTATTCATCTCATGGTAAACACAACACTTACAAGTTAAAAATTAGATGTGATATGCATGCACCAGTATTCCCTCTCCGCGACCATATCTCACTATCAAAAATCTTGACCTGACATCTTCAATCAAGGAAGAAAGGAGACTCTCATTTATGTCCAAAGGTCTACCTTTCAGCAAGCATACACCTTAAATATGTTGAGAAGACGAAAGAGGCCCATTGACAAACCAGTAGCATCATGAAAGGAACATTACCCACATACTGGACTTCTTGTAAAAAGTGTAGTATTTATAATATGCTCACTGCCGGTTCCTAGACCTTAAAAGCACAGCAATTATCCCAAGCAAAAAGGACACATTTTTAAATCTTGGAAGCACTAAAAGCTTTGCCAATGTAGCCAGGACCTGAATCAGTGGCCCTCAGGTCCCACTAGGACCCAGCAAATAGGTGCTATTCAGGAGTTGCTACTGAAAAGCCCTCACTTGCACATTTCACTGATCTCCAACAAGATGCTTTATGAATTTGACGGCGTCTTTTGAGAAAAAACTATGCACCACTCCCATATAATCCTGTCCATGAATATTCATTAAGGGGGCAAACTGAACTTCAGGGCTGCAGTGCATTTGGAATAAGGACTTCTTAGAACATTTTACCTGCAACACCCATTCTGGGACGTTCCTTAAACAAGGGATCTCAAACAACTGCAATTTGTCTTGAAGCATTCTCCCAGGGTGGGAGGGCCACCCCTCATACAACATGGTGAAAACAACACCCTGACAATGGTGCTATGTATGTGAGCCCTAAGCAATGCAGAGGGCCAGGAGAGCTGATATTGAGAATGCCCTTATATGAGATTGAAGTGCTGACAATCATTGTATTTACACCCAAATCTATCATGGCACACCACATAGGCTGACTGCTTTTCCATCAGTGCCTCTTTGGGTTTTTAAATAGCTGTTTGAAGAGAACTGACCCAAAGCCATCTCTGCCACTGCTTTTTCTACTGCCCTGAATCTGGTTCCAAACTGAAGCAGATGAGAATTTCTGATTATCCGTCAATGCTGCTCTGCTGTGACTCACTTGACCTAATCACCTTGGTATAGATACAACTGGGAGCTTCAGGAAATCTTTCAGAAGTAACCTGCCTCAATCACCTCCATCTCCAAGCCGTCCAGAAACATCTGTGCTGTGCTGAAACTGGTGCACCTTTCCCGTCATCACGCAAATGTCCTAAATTTTGAATCTTCTAAACACTGGCCTCTTGTGTTATGGTGAATTATAGGAGCTGACCAGACACCCCTTTTGTAGAATGAAATTCTACATTGAAATCATGGAGTCATTATAAGGATGTTGAAAACAATAAAAGAGAGGGACCGGAGATGACAAATGCATCAAACCTTGCCTCCCTGTCACTTAATCGCCTCGTCACAATCATGCATCATTAAGCTTTTCACCCACAAAATCTGAAATGCAGCGCCAGTGAGCAGAGAGCTGTGGTGGTACAGAAAGTTCTGTGTCAACAGGATGAAAGTAAAGCATCAACTCAGTTATTGCACCAATGTACAGGATGCATGGGGAATGATCCCGAATGGTTGCTTACGCATTTCTCATTCTCCTGAAGTGGTCTTGTTCTCTGCTCCAGTTAATATTTTGAGCTTCCACTATATAAACTTCATCTTCCACCCTTGTGATGCTGCTGCTGGAGCTGCAAGCCTATATAACGTCAATAGAGAACCAAATTAGAAACTTCTCAAGGTATCTCTTCCTAGGATCTAGCTGTTTCAGAGACATTTCTGACAGGTGAATTATTATTATTATTATTTTTTCATTTAATGTTTTTATTGGTGTTTACCTAGAGTAAAACGTGAAATGCATTCACATATCAGGCACAAACATAATGATAAGTAGTTGTTTGACATAGGTGATTAGTGAAAGGGGTAACATATGTGATATCCCAACTTATAGAAGGAGTGGGTGTGTCCAAGACTGCATAGACTGGGAGTTAGAAGTAAGATTTGCATTTTGGTAGATGATAGGGGCAAATGGATCAGATAAAGTTGATGCAATTGCATTTGCCAAGAGTTCTTTTTTTTGTTTCCACATAATCTGTGTGTTCTGTGAGGGATACCAGTGGTGCGGACTTATTGAGGTATAAATACAGTGATTCTTCTTGTTTATTTCCATGTATCATAAGATTATTATATTATATTCCAGTCTATGCAAGCAGCTAACTGCATTCCTCCATTGGCTTTGGTTCAGAAGTTCAGGAGACTTCCAGCTGGCTGTAAACCTTTGTATAGCAATTACAATTCAGTTGTCCATTAGTTTAATGTTGAACTTATTTATGAGTTTTCTTGCAAGGATGACAACAGTAGTTCGGCCAGGGGGCTGTTTCTATTAGGGTGACGATGTCCACTATGATTTTTCCAACAATCGCCCAATATTGTTGAATTTTAGGGCAATGCAAGATCATATGTTCAATGTTATAGATCTGCATCTCTATTATGGGATTTCCAATATTGGTCATTACATATGCTGATTGGTATCAGACCATAGAAATCTGTTTAAAATAAAGTATATTGATTGAGCGTGCATTCCACAGGGGGGTATTTCCTGGCTCTTTGCCAGATCATGTCATGTACTTTATCAAGTATATTAAGACCCTTTTTCTCTGCCCAAGTCAAGATAGTATTTTGCTGATTCAGTTCGTTCAATTTGTTTGGTTTGGATTTTGGTTTGATAGGTTCTGGCCTATGGGTCTTCCCCAACTAACCCTAGTCTTGGGTTGGTCACATTGGTGGGTAATAGTTGGGAGACATGATTGTTGGTGCTGTGTTGTTTAATTCTTAATGGAAAGTTTCACGTGCACTGCATTACATAATGCTTAATGATTTAAATAAAAAAAATGGCTCTGTATAATCCCAAGCCTTGTAATGTATGTTCATTAGAGCCTGTGCAGAGTAAGCAAAGGCAGATAATTTAGGTCGCAACATCTGGAGTAAGGACAAATTAGTATTTCTAAGTGAGATGTCAAAAGGGCAAAAGGAAAAGTTAAACATCTGGGTTAAGTTTAAAAACAGTAGCAATTGCCTGTTTCCTGAAATAAAAACACCTTTGTAAAGAAATGCCTTCGCTGAGAAACTTTAAAAAAAATCCTCTGTGTTGAAAATGTTCATGAACCTCTGTGGACTCCAATAATATTGCTGCAAGGAATCCCTGTAACCTAAAAATGGAGGCCAACAACTCTCTCCCAAACTTAACCATACACCTGTCTATTACCATAGTCCTAACTCAAACCTCTACCATAGCACTAGCTGTAACCTGCATCTTGTTCCGAAATCTAGCCCAAACCCTGAACCTAGTCCTAAATCCAAGCCTAACTATAATCCTCACATAAACCCTAAATCTGACCCTATCCTTTTTACTAACACTTGCCTTAAGTATTTTAAACATTTTAATATTTGTTTATTGTATTTTATCTATTAAACTAATATCTATAACAGATTTTAATACTTTTATTTCATTAAAACTACCTATAACTAATTTTCATTTTAAGCATCGTCTTTGCAGTTCTTAGGTCTGATTGGACTGCACAGCTGCCACCAGAGCTTATGTGTTCAACAGAAAAAGAATTTCAAGAAGCACTAGTGAGAGAGGGACTTTGGCTCCGCATGTATGCTGATTACCTTAACTACAGCGTTTGACTGGGCTGACGTTGTGTGCTTGAGCCAAAAGAGAGTGCTTGTTGTATTTACAATTATGTGACATCATGTGATATCTTGCTTGATGCTCTGCTGCTCCTTACATCTTGTGTTGTATGCACCTGTTGAAGGATGATCTCTGTCTAGGAGAGGAAGCACTGGGAGCTTACAAGCATTGGGGTACACACGAGCACCCGTAACGCTGTGCAAGGAGTAAGGCCCGTGTCTTTCCTACCCCCTCCTTTAATGCCACACGAGTGTCATCCTGTTGCGCCTGTTCTTCTCGTTCCCATGCGGGGCCCACCCGTCCATCTTCCTGCCCTCGGACTCCTCTTTGAAAACAGCAGCAAGAACTTAGCTGTCACTCACACTCACTCCTATTCCGCTGCTCCTTCTCCCTTTGGTGGTGTTTCTGTGTGCAGGGAGAAGCGGTGCCAGCCTGGTCAAGTGCACCAGTGTCAGTGTGCTTTTGTAATTATCACTGAAGGCTCTTGCTGTGGCTGTGGGATGCTATGAGGACTGGCATTGTGGTACTTTCTGCTCCTCGAGGATGTGCCCTACATGTTACTTATAATTAGGGCTCCCGGTTTTATGGTAATTATCTTTTTGACATTACCGTCTGTATTTATCCATATTTATTTTGGATTTTGTGGAACAATTAAGCTGAAGCTTGTATATTTCTGCATCTATTTAACCAATAAATGTGCACTCATACTTGAATGCCTGACAGGTTTCATTGATACGAACATCCCAGATGATAAATCAATGTACGTATATGAAAACATGGAAATTTAGTATCGACTTTGTGCACATCTACTGCTGGTTAAGACTCATTCCTAAAAGTTATTTCTTTTTTTACCCCCTTCTTTATCTGTTAATCCACACAGCTATTGACCTGGCAGTCATGACTGACGACATTTAGAATTCACTCCTTCTTCAATAATCTTTATTCTATCATACCAAAGTAGATCATAAAAGATAAACACATTACAAGGTACACAAGTTAAAAAAGACAATAAATATACAAGATATTTAAAACAGGTTACGACCCCTTCCACCGAACCACCACAGGCAGGGCCCTTATATCTATCTCTTTCCATCACAGATGAATCTAGCAAAGTAACTGGAAAGACCATAGAGGCAGAAGGCTCATCACTACAAGAGGAAAGAGGACAAGTTGACATGGGCATAGGTAATAATCAAAGAAAAATTATTTTAATCGCCCAGTACCTGAGCAAAGGACAGGCAGATGGATCTTCCAGGCAACAGAGGGCGAGAAACCAAAGAGCCAAGGGAACAGTCCTATCTCGAACTCTATCGGGCTATGACGGGCTAAGACGGGCCCGTCTTGGCCCGAGCACGCGCCTTGAGAAGTAACAGGCACTTTTCAGCTTGTCTTGAGCATCCGGCCCCTCCTCTCCCAAAGGGTGTGCTCGGGGACATAGTCCCACCCCAGCAGGGCCTCATAGAAAGTCTCTGGCAGTGCAGGCAAACAACCGGTATAGATTGGTATTGAATTCACTCATAAAACAATCCCTGTTTTTATCTACATATAAAAATAATACAGACAAGAAAATAAGTGGTTTTCTGTCTGTATTTATCTGTAAAAATGGAAAACAGGAAGTTTTACTTATAAGTAACGCACAAAAGAATGGTTAAACGTAGTTCATGTACCTGACCTCACCCAGTGTTCTAACAACTACTACACTGGCTACTGCTATGTTATCTTATTTAAATCCGTTACTGGTGATTGATAGATCAGGAAAACTGTAGGCCAGTACAAGAACCTCTGGCGAACTGGCCTAAAGGGAAAATGTATTTGTGACAAGGAGGTGGGGTCCGAAAGTATCTCTGGAACTCTTTTGGAAAAACTGCACAATTATTGACATTTTAAAGAGTAAACTGCGTTTTCTATTGTCTTTTTTTTAATGGTATTATTTGTCCTAACCTGTGATGTTGTACTATAAAACACACTGCCAGGAGCCAGATGCTATTAGTAGGACCTCGTAATAGAGTACATCAAATCTGAGGCAATCACACAGTGATTATTGGAAAGGAATGCAATGACACTGGGAGTAATATCTCAGGCCTGCCAAACCGCCATGCGCACTGAAGCTCTCTCCAACCAGAGCTGTGTTGCCGACTTGAAGAGAGCAGACACAGGCTCCCTGTCTGTCTGGGGGCGCATATTCATGACGCTTCAGGCCAATCCTGAAGCTGCTCTCATTCATGAGAGCAGCTTCGGGATTTGCCACTGCGCCGTGTGGGAGCCTGTGCCTGCCTGCAGTTGAGCCAGAAGAGCATGACGCTGGAAGGCGGCAGGTAAGCTATTTTTTATTTTTCTCTGTCACCCCCTTCCACCCCCCGCCCCGCCTCTTTTCCCTGACACAAGCCGCTTCTGTCGGAGGGTTCTTCCCACATGCAGCATGGCTGGTACTTATCAAACTTCGTGTGTTTTTCAACAGGTGTCTGGGAGCTTACTGTTATGCAAGTTGGTGAGATGGCACTTTTCAATGAATAATTTGCTGCTATTCTTTTTGCACTTTCACTTTGTGAGATAGTTTTGCCACCTGGAGATTGGTTTCTACTACTTAATCCTAGGGCGTTTTAAAATGTGTTAAAGGGCCCTGGTGTTAGGCAAATTTGATGGACTTTCCAGGTTCGTCTGCATTAGCACTTTGCTTTGCCATGTTAATACGAAATAACAGCAGTGTGCCCGTTTTAGTTTATTATGATGTTTTTTTAATCTGTGTGTTCTTTTTCCAGTATTCAAGATGGCTTGCATTCTGTATGTGTTTTAAATATTTGTAATGGTTTTAACTAACCACACAATAAACAATATATATAGAATAAATTAATACTTCTTACAGACACTATGATATAATGTTGTTTCTCGAAAGAGTGCTGGTGATTGGCTGGATGTAGTGCGGCAGGACCAATACAGGGAGACATTACATGAAGGCTTGGCAGGCAGTGTCAAATATAAGTGCTACGCTGCAGCGGAATGTTATACCTGGCATGTGATGCTGACCCGAGTTCTGTTTTCCAGTCTACGCTGTCAGCTTGTACTAACGTTGTGCTAAGTGATGCACTGTACGGATGGGCCACAGTCCCTCGGGTGCAGCACAGGTGCAGATGGCAGAGACTCGTAGGTGGTCCCAGTGCTTAATCTGAGCCGATGGTTGCCGGTGGAAGCCACAGCACTCATTTTGGGGCAGCGGCATTTATTTTTCTTCATCTGACATTTCCCGAGAGTAAGAGAGTGAAAAACAGACAAAGGGTAAAAAAGAGAAAGTCGGGAAAACCGCACCAAAAGGAGAAAGCAGGAGCCCGCAAAAAGGTGGAATGAAGACATGAGGAGGAATGAAGAAAGCACAGCCTTGGAATTCGGCAGGGGCGGCTCCTCCACATGGGCGTCGGAGCATCGTCCCACTGCTTTCTCGCAGTGCGAGAAGCAGATACGTAAAATGGTATAAATACCATTTTACGTTTCTGCTTCTCGCACTGCGAGAAAGCAGAAGAAGGGTATGCCTGGTTGGGGGAGGGCGGGTGGGCGGGTCAGGGAGGAGTGACTAGCCCAATGTTATGGGCGCTGACTGTTTGGTCGGCCCCAGGGCCGACCAAACCAGTCATAGCACTCTCCATTTTCTTCATGTAGGCTGCTGCGCAGCCTGCATGAAAAAAACGGCCTTCCCGTAGACGCCTGTAAGGACGGCGTCCTAGCCAATCACAACGCTGCCATTGCAGCGTTGTGATTGGCTTAGGGGAAGAGAGGGAGGCTGCCTGCTTCTGCTTCCTGTGAGGAGAGAGCAGGAGGAGCGAGGCGGGTGTCCGGGACCGGAGGCGAAGGTAAGTTTTTTTAATTTTAATTTTTATTAAATTAACCCCGCCCCACCCCCCCAATTCATGCGGGCCGCGACTGCCAGCGTCACGGCACCACGGGAGATCACCCTCAGCTCATGAAATAAATAATAGACTGAATGTGCCTTTGCACCTGTTCGACGGAGCCCGGCGCGCACCCTACACATACATCAAGAGCGCGAAAGGAGCTTTACAATTAAATAACTAATCCGGGATTAAACTTCAACTGAAAGTGACCTTTTTATTCACACGCAAAGATACATTATGGGTGGGAAGTTAATAAATAAGCGAAGAAAGTGAAAAAAAGCAGGCTGGGACCCGTGTAGCTAAAAGGACCAGTGACGGGAGGGGTTTAGAGGTGAAATATTGGAAAGGATTTGTGAGCTGGGGGTGGGTTGTCCTAGAACTGGCTGCATGGATCACTCAGCAGGAAATAGATGCATCACATATCGGTGTCTCATCGCCATACACAGGCCGATAAATTGTCTCATATGCGAATTTTATCTTTACCATTAGTAGCATGATGGCCCTCAGAGCACTCTGAACTGGCCTGTAAGTCTAGCCGTATCAGGAATAAGCGTGTGGACAAAGTAGAAGTGTGAAATACTACTTTTTTTCCTAAAATGACTGCACAAAAAAGTAATTTGTTATAAAATGAAATGCACAAAGGCAGCATAGATGAGCAGCTATGTCAAAAGACAATGCGGCCAGAATTACTTGGAAGTAGGCGTCGGTACATACCTGGTGCAGACCATGGATCAGGTAGAGGTTGGAGCCTAGAATGGGCAGGGAGTTCAAGGAGGGAGTTATGGCCTTGTTACAGAAACTTTAAACATGTGGAAAAACCAGGGTAAATCCATGTGCACCATTTTTGCTGCTTGAAAGGAGCCAAGAGTATTTGTTTAAGGGCATATGTGGCGCAAGCTGATTTGACACCAAGGACCTAATTACAGTGGCTGTGCTGTAGTAATTCCAAGAGGTATTGCAATCCGGACAAGATTTAGACTGGTGCAACTTAAGATCCTGCACCGCAGCTACTTCCCATGCACACACCTATATAAGTGGGGTAAAGCACACACAGCGCTCTGCGTCAGGGGCTGCCAATGGGAGGGGACTTTCTTCCATATCCTATGGGAATGCCAGGAGATTGCCCGATTCTGGCAGAAGGTCACAGAGGTAATGTCTAGGTTATCGGGAGTGACGGTCCCAATGGACGCCAAATGGCTTCTCCTGATGATTAAGAGGGACCTTGACTGGCCTAGGCACGTGGGAGTATGGCTAGCCCTGGCAGCGGGGATTGCTAAAAGGACTATTGCGCTGAGATGGGGAGCGTCTTCACCACCGTCGATGAAAGAGTGGGAGATGGATCTGGACTGGTGCCAATGTGCAGAGGAAACAGTGTACAAAAGTAGGGGTTGTGTTAAAAGTGGGAGAAAATATGGCAATCATGGCGCCAATATAGAGGAATGGCGGGGGTGGAGTAGGACGCATAGGCCAAGTTACGATACAAGGGTGGAGGGGACTGTCGTATGGGGTATTCCGCCTTTGGCCTTTTGATGTTGTTCGTGGTCAACCTGTGCCTTCAAAGATACTACAGGCAGATGACTCCCTGTCTATCCCTCATGTAACAGTGGCAATGTCAGAGCTGTACCAAGTAAGACTGTATGTGATTAATGTAAAGCATGGTCTTTGTTTGAGCAATGTTAATAAAAAGATTTTTAAAAAAAAAGTAATTCCAAGAGGTAATACTATTAGGGAAAATACCGTTCTTGCAGGGGTTGCATTTTATCTGGTACGGTATTACCTCCCCATTTTTAGTATGGATAGAGGAACAAAGCGGTAGTATCACACATTTCCCCTCTCAGCTTCAATACTCTAAATTTTGTGTTTTGTCTCAGCATACATTTCAGTAAGTAAATTATGCTGGGAAAAACTTCTGGATCAATATGCCAATATAGTACATGCACTCCAACAGAAGTATCATAAATTCGGGCGCAAACGCCTGTTTCCAGCCAAGTCCAAATTACTGCTGCTGTTGTAATGAGAGCATATATTTTATTATGCTAAACACTTTTTCTCCACTTTCAAATGTGAGATACTAAAATACATGCGGCAAAACCAGTTCCATTTGTTATTACATAAATTGCAACAATAGTGCAAAACATTTTACTCCTAAGAAAAGGATATACGTATACTGCTCTGTGAACTATATCTTTTTTATATGGTGGACATTTTATGATTGTATGCCTGATGGCTGTCTTGTTGGAAAGCTTATGCTCAGTATAGTAGTCCTGAGTTGGTTATGGTGATAAGATAATGATAGAGGCTGATTGGTTCCCTGGGAAAAGTTATGTCCGATGCCATAGGTCTGTTATGTTTATTATGAAAAGTTGTGACAAAGACAGTAGGCCCAACTTATTAAGTGTGAAAAGTATATGTTAAAGACAGAGGTGGAAAGCTATTGCACTATGTTAAAGCCCGTAGAAAGATATTTTGTGAAATAGAATCACATTGGATTGACCTATAGGGCAATCTGGCAGTGTCAGAAGAGCTGGCCTGACAGGTCAATGTGTGGGTCGAGCTTTTGGCCGTTTGTGGACCTGTTTAATGGTATTTTTTGGCCATTTTATGCTGTTAATTTCCCCAGTATTACCACAGATATTGCCCGCAGCAAACATAAATACATGCTTGGAAAATATTTATACAGCCTGAATTTATAAGTTGAAAACTGCTCCAATTAGCAAATGTGGGCCACTTTTTTAGCTATCTGATGTACTAATGGGGACCACTTTATTTTTGGTGCCGGGCCTGTTTTCTGTCCCAGTCCGGCTTTGCCCCTCTGACACTGCTGACTAGGGTGGGAGGAAAACTCTTAGTAAGGATTATATATTGTTTTGCCAACTGTAATTTGTTTTGATATTTGTAATTTTGTGATTGTTATTTAGCTGTGTGTATGAAATTACTTTTTAAGTCTGTCCTGACGGCTTTAGCGAAAATAAAATTGAATTATACAAATACATGCATAGAGGAGCTTCGGGTGAGCCCGTTTCAACAATTGGTCTTTCTGAGTGTCATTTACATTCTGCTTCAACGTATAACAACTTACAGCGTGGATGTAGTGCCAGAGGCACTCCCATATATTGGGACCACGTGATGACCTTTGACTACCATTGTTTTAATTGACTTTAGGTGTTTTCTTGAATGTGCGACATCATTTTTCCTGCATGTGCATTTTTTCCTTGAAGATTTCTTTCATGTCTCCTTGTAGCTTCAGAGGGGGAGTGTTTGCTTTTTACACTCTTGCTAGGAACAGAACGTGTGGGATGTGCATTTGAAAGCATGCGAGAGAGAAAGGTGTGGAATGTATTTCTCTGTCTCGGAGTGTAGTGTTCTATGCAGTGGTGCTCAAATGTGCATTATGTTGTACATTGGGAGATGAAGTGTGTAGTGCTATATAGGCAGTGGTGCTCAAATGTGCATTGTGTTGTACGTTGGGAAGTTTTATGAAGTTTTTACTATTGGCTTTGACATGCCCTCATGCCATCTTGAATTCTGACTCAGTCTAGCTTGAGCTTTGTGCACACAAGCAGGCCCCCAGATCACTCAAGATGTTTAGGCTATGTGTGGAATGCGCGCTTGGTACCTTTCAGAGCAGAGATTGTTGTTGCCAGAGAAATGGGTGGAATGTACAGCTCTGTCTCGAGTCAAAACACAGTGGCCGACTTTTGTCTTGACCTTGACACAGACCAGTATGGTCAGCTCGGTTTTTCATGACAGAAGAAAGGGGGCGAGGTTTCTAGAAACTTCTCCTCAGGTTGAGTAAAAGGTATTAAAGGCGGGAAATCTTTTTTTTTTTTTTTAAACATTCTTTTTATTATTTTATGCTCAGCAATAAAGTGGGTAGAATACATTATACACAATTGGCAATTTGAGTCATTCTTTTGTTACATATAAGCATTTGAACATAATGGATAACAGATTGGATAGATGAGTACAATACCTGAAACGAAAACCCCTCCTCCCTGTCCCATGTTACAGTCCCCTGAATACCTTCCATGGACCCCATATTTTTTCCCATTTTTGCGGGCAACCTCTGGCTTTGTATATAGTCTGTTCTGCCTGCTGGCACCAATCTAAGTCAGCTTTCCACTCCGCTATTTTGGGAGGGTGGATTGCTCCCTAGTGTTTTGCAATGTTGCGTTTGGCGACCATAGCCGCCAAGGTCAACCATATTCTCGGGTACCTGGGCCAATCCTCCTCCCCAGCAATCGTCAGTAAGAACCATTTAGGCTCCAGTGGGACCTCTACTCCCGTCACTCCCGCCATACTATCTCTTACTCTTGCCCAATATTTTTGTATTTCTGGGCATTCCCATATTTTGCATATGAAGGACCCCTCCTGTCTGCAGCCCCTTTGACAGAGGCCATTGTCTGCACTACCAATCTTGTGAAGTAACGATCTGGGATAGTAAACTCGATGTAGGACCTTCAATTGGAGTAAGCGGAATCTGGAACAGATTGCTACTTCCAGCGGACCTTGCAGGGCGTCCGCCCATTCCTCATCGTCAAGCTGCCCTATGTCTCCCTCCAAGGCAGTTTTTAGTGTTGGGTAGGGATTGGGGGAGTTATTGAGGATTTTTTTTGTAAATTAGTGTGATGGCCTTAGTATGTAGGGGGTCGGGAAGCAGTCGATCCTCCAGTGGCGAGGCGTCCACCAATGTATCCCCTTCCCTTATATGATGCTTTAAGGCATGTCCCAATTGAATGTACCTCAGCCACTCCCCTTGCCCCATTTTGAATTCAGTTTGTAGCGTTTGGAATGTAATGTATGCCTGGCCTCTCCAGGCGTCCCTCAAACTGTCGAGACCCAGCAGTTTCCACTTTTCCAACTCCCTGAGTTGTCCCACCTCTGTCAGTTGGTCACTATCCCAAAGATGGGTCATCCCAGTCAGCTTCCTGTCCCAACCCAAGAACCTGGTAGTGGCCTGCCATGCTTTTAACACTGTCAGTGTGGGGGGGGGGGGTAGATCTCTCTGTTTTGGTTTATTATACAAGAGATAGGGATAGCCCCTGGTTCCCATCGCCTCTCTGTCAACTCGGAATGCTGGGTCCGATCTGTCAGTAAATACCCAGTCGTTAACGAACACCATTTGAGAGGCCCAATAATATGCCTTAATATCTGGTACAGCCAGTCCTCCCTCATAAACTTCTCTGTTCAGTTTACGTAGAGCTATGCGTGGAGCCTTTCCATTCCCAATGCGTGTCCTAAGTTTCGAGTCTATTTTCTGAAAAAATACCTTAGGGATTTCATGGGGCGTATTTTGGAGTGTGTAGAGCAGCCGTGGGAGTGTCATCATCTTAAATAAGGCTGCACGGCCCATAAGTGTATGAGGCAGCGAGCGCCAGCGTTTGGCGTCTATGACAAATCTTGCCAACTGGGACTCTGCATTTTTCTGGTAGAACTCGCTTGGGTCTCTAGTTATATATATCCCTAGATATTTAAAACAGGACGTTTCCACCGGGAGTTTGCATCTGGAGGTGAGAGCGGGCACTCCCCCCGCCAGTGGAAACAATAGCGACTTGTCCCAGTTTATGCAGTAGCCTGAGTAGTCCCCAAAGATCCGAAAGATCTGGAGGATTCTATCAATTGACTGTCTGGGTCTCTCCACATACAGGAGTGAGTCATCGGCATAGAGGGATATACGTTGCTCCCATACATCTCCGATTGGGATACCTCATATCAGGGGATCCTGCCGTGTCCATGCAGTTAACAGCTCAAGAGTCAGAGCGAACAGGAGTGGGGAGAGAGGGCAGCCCTGTCTCGTCTCTCTTTGTAGCTCGAAGAGTCGAGATGTCGAGGAGTTGACCCTCACTCTCGCCACTGGCTTATGATAAAGGAGCTTCACCCAGCTCACGAAATTAGGTCCAAAGCCGAGGCGGCCCAAGACTGCGTATAATTACTCCCAGTTCACACTATCAAAAGCCATTCTGGCATCTAGCGATAATACGGCCGCCGGGTTCGAGGTTCGCTTTGACGTTATGTGGAGGACCCCAAACAATAGTCTCAGATTGAGCCTGGTGCTACTATGGGGCATAAACCCTGTCTGATCTGGGTGGATGAGGGAAGTCACAACCCTGCTGAGTCGGAGTGAAAGAGCTTTAGCTAAGACTTTGGGCTCCTAATTTAGGAGCGACATCGGGTGGTATGATTCGCACCTTGTCGGGGGTTTACCCTCCTTATGTATTACCACGATCAGGGCCATTCTTTGATCCAGTGGGAGCGCCCCCTCCTCCCGTGCCTCAACTAACTAGTCGTGGAGGTGCGCCACCACGTGGTCTAGTGTGCATTTATATAATTCTAATGGTAGGCCGTTGGGCCCCCTGCCTTTCCCAACTGCAGCAAGCGAGTTGCATTTTTGATTTCCTATATCGAGAGGTCCTCCTCCAGCATCTCACTCTGCTCCGAAGATAGTGTTGGCAGTTGTATGTCGCGGAGCAACTCTGCATTCTTCCTCGGACTTTCGATCTACCGAGGAGTGTAGTGATTCATAATATGAGGCAAAAGACTCCGCTATTTCACTGCCTGTAGTGTGGTTCCGGCCCTGTCCGTCTGGTATGCTTTGTACCCAGTTATGGTTAGTTCTCCTTTTATCTAACCAGGCGAGGAGTTTGGATGCTTTATCGCCTACTTCATATAATCTATACTGTGTTGCCCTTGCCTGTATTTTAGCTTTGTCTTCCATCAGGTCCCTTAGTTCTCTTTGCCGGAGCCCCAACCTATGTTGTAGCTCTGCATCTTCGACCCCCTCCTCCACCAGTTGTGCCTCCAGTTTAGAGATAGTATCTTCCAGGGCTAGACATTGTAGTTTATTTTCCTTTTTCTTTACCCCAATGAATACTTGGGTTTGGCCTCTAATTACAACCTTATAGGCTTCCCAAAGAGTCAGTGCCGATGTTGCAGAGCGCTTATTTTCCTCAAAGAATTGTCTGGTCCCTGTCTTAACTGCTTTTTTGGTTTTGGGATCTTTAAGATACCAGGGGTCAATTCTTGGGGGTAGCGTTCTGTCCCCCTGTTGGCCCTTTAGAACCACCTCCACCGGGGAATGGTCCGACACCCCCCTTGCAATATGCGTTGCGTCATGGAATTCCCCTAAGTTGTGCATCTGGGTGAGTATATAGTCAAGCCTAGAGAGACTTTTACGGGAGGTTGCACTATATGTGAACTGTCTAGTTTATGGGTGGTGATGCCGCCATATGTCCCCCAAGCCCATGGTACGGAGGAACTCCCTCAGTGGTCCCAATCGTCGCCCCAACGCCAAATCTCCCAGGACATCATAGTCAAATGACATGACATCGTTCATGTCACCTCCAAATACCCATCTCCCCTCTGGCAGGTCGACCAGCATCGATCCTATGGCATCCAGTGCCACCGGCTGCAGTCCCGGGAGGGCATATAGGGAACATAAATTTAACCTCTTGCCTTCCCACAGCCCCCTTATAACCGTAAACCTCCCCAAGGGGTCCATCCATGAGCCGTCTGGGATGAAGGGGAGGGAGTTCTTGCCCAAAATACCAGTACCTCTGGACCCAGAGGTATCACCCGCATGTGCCAGTAAGGAATAACCATATCTATTCAGGGCTTTACATTGGTTCCCCATTAAATGAGTCTCCTGTAAAAGGACGATATCAGGGGAGTGCCGCTTGAGGAATTGGAATACTGTGGTTCTTTTTATGCTATTATTGAGGCCATTGACATTCCAGGACCAAATCATCATCGTCTTCTGAACTGTCTCAGGGTTCCCCATTGTGCTTGTAGGGCAGGTTCCTCCCACTCGCCCACCCGATGCTCCTGACATACCCATCCCCTTTTGACTCATCAATACTCGCAAGACACCTGGATCCACCCCTGAGCAACTAACTGTAAACTCAATTTCTTATAATACCCCCTTCTCCACCCCCAACTTTGGGGCCCCACCCCCCTCCCTGCTACCCTGTTAAATAGGCAAAACATACCCCAACTGGTCTACTTGCAGAGTGCCTGTCGCCCCTTAATCAACTTTCCAAACACTGATGAGAGGGATCAGCCACGGGCAGGAAACCTTTCGCCGTGCGCTCATTTGCAACCCCATGCTGAATAATTTTGGTATAGAGAAGCTGGTAGGACACGTGTCAAAGCCTATTATCCTCCCCCTCCCTCCTTTGTCTACCGGCTATGTCACAATAATATTTCCATCCTTGGCCTGATAGTTCATATCTATTGAGTCATTCAGCTTTCAGGCCATTTCCCACTGCCTGCCTCTGGGTCCGCTGTCTCTGAGCTGTCAGACCGCTCTCCCTCTGATCACTCTCCGTTTCTCCTGTTGCGTTCTGCATGTGTCGGAGCGGAACTGGTGCCTCTCCTCTCACCCCGGCCCTTGGTGCGCCATCCGTCCAGCCAGTCCTGTGCCTCTTCCGACGCGGTGAAATACTAGGATTTGCCCTCTGCCATTATCCTGAGTTTTGCTGGGAACAACATAATGTACTTGATGTTTCGGTCTCGAAGGTCTCTTTTCACCAGCTCAAAGCTCCTTCTCTGTCTCAGTACTAGCAAAGTAAAGTCCGGGAAGAAGCAGATCTGTGCGTTTTGGTACTGAATGTCGCCTTTCACACGGGCTGCCTGCAGTATCGCATCGCGGTCTCGATAGATTAAGATCCTCGCAATTATCGTCCTCGGTGGCGCCCCTGGCTGGGGCGGAGGGATCGACGCCCTGTGGGCCCTCTCCACTGAGAAGAAAGTAGACAGTTTCGTAGGTTTCAGTGTATTCAAAATTAAGTCCTCTAGGAACAGGTCCACGCTGGGGCCCTCCGCTCCCTCCAGGACCCCCACCACTCTGATATTATTCCTCCTCGCCCATCCCTCCTGGTCTTCGAGCTTAGCCGCCATGATTGTAGTTCGCTGAGCTAATGACTGCACCTAATCTTCAAGTCGTTTTGTTGTAGACTGGAGTTGGGTGATATTTGTTTCGGTCATTGTAACCTTCTCCCTTAATTTAGACATATCTGCTCAGATCAGGTTAACCTCCAGGGTCACTGTGTCTATTTTGGGTTCCAGCATGCCCTTCAAGTCTCTGATGGCTTCCATTATGGCTCCCAGTGATAACTCCTCCGCCTCTTCGACTCCCGCCCCCCCGGGAGTGTTTTGGAATGGTGTAACTATCCATTTTATTCGCTTGAGGGATCAAAGCACTTTTGGGCTTCACCATTTTACCAGCGTTCAGCAAAGCATTATATTTTGTAACGGCCCTCCCACACAGCCGTGATGCCCCTCCAATATGCCACACCCGGTGTATAGTTATGCACGTGTGTACTGGCAGCCAGGAGACTTGGGAGCCATTGTACACCAAAATGGGCCCTCCAATGACACTTGGGTGGGGGTCTGCTTGCTTTCTCTTTTTCTTTGTTGTGCCAGGCCCCCGCTTTTACCTCTGGGCCCTCCTCACGCTGGACAAGTACCCCTGACAGACCCCCCAGGACAGCCGCCTGTCGGATCCGAGGCCCACCTCAGCGGTGAATATAACCTCAGTGATTGTAGGCACGGGCCCTCGGCGCCTCAAATTCCGGGCCTTCACCCCTATCCCTCCACCATGTACAATTCAAGGCCTTCCACACAGTCCTGGCCTTAGCGCTGCTCCGCCCGCAATTGGTTTCCTTGATGAGCTGGGGGGGCAGCGTTCCCTCGAGACCTCACAACCAGAGGGTCCGCAGGCTTCGGCTATGCCCCACAGGCCGCGATGTTGTTACTTGCCAAGGCCCCACTCCGTGGATTAAACTGCTCCCCAGCAAGCGCTGCAGGACCCCCCGCGCTTCTCTCACCAACCTCTCCGGGGGAGGCCCTGTTCTCGCCGCATCGCCACTCCAGGCCTCGTCAGCCCGTCTCATGCCGCTCCGGATATCAGTCTGCCCATCTCAGGGCTCCTCCTCTGACCTATCCGAAGGGGCCTTCCACCCCCCCTGGGGCCGCGTCGGCTCACTTGTCAAAATTCCCGGGGGAGAGCAGTCCGCCCCCGGGCTCCGGTTCACGGCTCGCCACCTCTCACTCGGCGAAGCAGGTCTCAGCCAGATCGGAACCGACGCCTCTTCTCGGCTTCAGAAAATGGCGTTGATCAGTCCGGCCGCGGGCTCCGCTGCCTTTCCCTTGTACGGAGCGTCCAATCGTCTCTCTAACGGGTCCGACGCTTCAGGGGGACCTCCACAGTGGTGTGCAGTGTCTCACACCCAGCCTCTCATGCGGCCATTAGGGCGGATGGTGGGGTTATGCTCTGAAGAAGTCGGAGCTCAACTACGGTGCGGCCATTACCGTCCGCAGCTAAGCCACGCCCCCCCAAAGGCGGGAAATCTTGGTGCCCAGACGGGAGCTCGCTGTGGAGCAGACATGTTGCCACAGGGAACTTTTTCAGGGTCCCGATCGAGGCTTCTGCCTGGCTGTCAAGGGCTCCTCCAGCCGAGTTGGCAAGATTGCAGAGAGAGAGCGATCGGTTATGTATTTCTTTTGATTATTGACATTGTGACGTGTGAGTGTGTCTGTGTGCACATTCAGGTCTCTAGTGGTTATAATCATCTGATGTGTTATTTTTGATTATTGGCATTGTGATGTGTGTCTGTGTGCACATTTAAGTCTCCAGTGGTTATAATCATCTGACGCATTTAGTGTATATATCTTTCTGATTACTTGCATTTAACAGGGCTTATTTCTTGCAGTGGACGTCCAGTATTATTATCTGCTTGTATTTTATTCCATGCATTTAACAGATGCATTTGCTTACTTATAAGTGTGTTATTATTGCTTGCACATATATGCTTCTATATACATTTGAATGTTGTTCATTTGACAGCTGGGCAAGCCTTTTTGTTAGGGAGTGTTGCACAAATAAAACCCCATGCTTTATTCTGAAAACTGTCCTTTGATGTGCCTCATTTTATGTGAGTGAAATCCCTTTCCAGGTGTTTTTATTGCTTCGCCGAGGTTGTGCCTCCATGTGTGCCGCTTTTTCTAATATTTGGGAGGGCGAAGCAATACATTCTGGCGTCACTTTGCAGGATACGAAATTAAAAGAGGAAAAATGTTTTCTAAAATGTCAATATTTTCAGTTGCAGATTCCCAGATGCCAACTGAGCTCTTGGGGTGGTAAGTTGCCTCTAATGCATGTTTAACAGATGAGGGGCAAGCACAGATACCTAAATGTTTTCAAAATGCTTCTTTTAAAGAGGAAAACCAACTTGGTATTTCAGAGAGAGAAAGTTGTCTCATTTTGAACGCTGTTCGCAGCATGTATGAAAAATGTGAGCAGTTAGAAAAAGAACGTAATGAAATACAAAAAGAGTTGGTTTAAGTTAAAGAGAATTCTGATAAATTAATGAGTGAAAATAGATCATTGAAAAAAGAGTTGCAGATGTACCAGGCAGCGCAAGATCGAGAAACTGTGTGTGTGTATGACGCAGTTTATATTAACAGACTGTTTAGATAGCCAGAGTGAAAATACAACAGCTATCCTTGGTCTTATTGAAGAATAACAGCTCCCTGGTAGTGTACCTGAAACCCTGGGAGTTCAAAGGACCATGGGTTATGGGCCTGGGCCCGGTCCAGGCGCGGACGGGTGCAGGCGGCTTGCCTTAGGCGCGCCTTCGGTGCGCCAGCGGCGCGCCCGCTGCACGCGTCCGCCCTTCTGGCCCCTAAATGCAGTTGCACCGGTGGAAGACTGGAACGCGACCAGCCGGAAATGCCTAATGGGCGGAAGTGAGGGAAAGTGGGAGAGGTGGCTCCGCCTTCTGCGCAATCGGCACGACAGCCGTGGCGGAATGGGGTCGGCGCCAACTCAACCCAAGAGGTGCAGTGACGTGCGGTAAATTCAATCAGGTGAGCAGAAAGTTAGAGCGAGTTTAAACACTATACCACAGTTTTTAATGCAAGTTAAAAAGTAGACAGTCAGCAATTTTAAAAAACAGCTGAAAAGTGCTCAGACTAAAAGACAACTTAAAAACCCAGCAAGTTAAGGAGGAGGCTACAAAGAACTCAGGCGAGGCGCAAGCAGGGCTAACTTGAGTCTGTGATTTCTATTTGTCAGCATGCACAGCACAGACCAGTCCCACAGGAAGTGAGGGTCCAGTTGGAGGAAGGAAAATTACCAGCGCAGATAGGGCAGATGGATTGCCTTGGGCCCATGCCAAATGATCAGGGATGTACTTATTCAACAGTGTATAGAGAGATAGTCAGGAAGGGGACTGCCCCAGCCCTTCTCACTGAGCAAGGGGTAGGAGAGTTTGACTCCACTACCAAGAATCCAGAGGCCAAAGTGTGGGTAGAATTCTCAGATAATTTCCAAGAACCAGCTGAGAACCAAGCAGACAGAAAAGATGAAACCTTGTCATCAGACCCAAAACAGAAAAAGGAGAACATGTGTTTTCTGAAAAATATTTTTTGCAAGAAGAGTGATGCTTGTTTCTTTTTTAGATCATACTGCAACGTGTTGATGTACCTGATGTCCCTGCGATGCATCTGCGTGCCTGTGTCTGAGTGGGGCCGTAAGGGTGTGGGAGCCCCCTATCCTGAAGTGACCACCTGACAGTGCAGACTTGCACCGTTGCTGACATCCTTTGGCTGAATCGACCAGATGAGCTTACCTAGCAGAGACTGAATTGAACTGATTTAAAAAAATGAAATATGATGATTCCAAGCATACTTTTGAATGAAGAAAATTTTTAAAAAGTAAATATTTCAAATATAGCAGGAGGGCTGTGTATATTTAAACAGTTAGGACTGATGGAGGATATGTTTTCATTAAATCCAGAGTGTTACTGGAGAAACTGTTCAGTTTGATGAAGAAGATTTTGAGATTCCTTTATTGTTTTACGCAAACTACATAAGTTTGGCTGCTTCAATGAAAGAAGTTCAAGGATTATCCATTCATAACACTAGGAGCATTAATAAGTTAACATGTTTGATTATGCTTGTGTATTCATCACACAATTATTTCTGTAGCTGAGTTATTATCAGATATGCATGAGCTATTTTAGATGAAGTAATATGTTACATGTTTTTATAATGTCACTGTTTTAATGTGTGCTTCATTTTATATTCATGCTTTCACTTAAAAAGTTGATTTTAGATATGCATATGTTATACTGCTGCTGCTCAGCCTGAGTGTCTGTGTGAGAGAATGTTGGTGAATGGAATGCTCGTGTGTGTGAGTGTCAGTTGGAGATTGGCTGAGCAGCAGTGAGGCTGCTCCTGGTGGGGTTCTCTTCCCTATAACATCTACTTGAATAAAGATACATGAAGATACCACCTGGAATGGACATTACTTTATTACAACATATTTTGGCGACGATTTTAAGGAAAAGAACCTGCGTGTGCAACTTCTGCGGACTGATACCATGAACTTTGAGAAACTTCAAGGTAAAGGAACTTAAAACTACATATTTAAAGAAAGCTGGCTCCCCTGAGCCCCACCAGTGAGCACCCCATCGGTCGCCCACAACCCAAAGGTGCCAGTTCCAACCGTGATGTGCCAGTTCCTGCTCTACTTCCCTCCCTCTCCAGCTCCTTTGGGACATTGTTCTCTGTCCTGTCACTTTGGGACAGCGTTTTCACAAAGTGCAGTTTCCCAGAAGGGCGAATCTTCCTGCTTTCTTCTACTCTTCTACTGCCCTCCTGCTTTAAATGAACTTTTTCTTTCCTGCTACTTGCCTGCCCTTTTGCCTTGGTTGAGGTCTTCCTGTCTTGCTATATAGGGAGAGTGCCTCCCGTTGGTGAAGTTTCCCAGAGGTTTCACAAGTTACAGCTTCCTTTTTATTGCCAAGTGCCCTGGAGATCTACTCTGCTCTGCTGTTGTTGTAATGGAGATGACCCGATGTTTATGCTTCGTTCCCCCTGCTGAGCTATTACTTGTGTTTTTGATGGAAAGACTGTTACCAGTTACCAGATTGCCTTTCATTTTAAAATCGGCATCACCGTCAAGTGCTTGTGCGGTGAGTCAATTTTTGTCCATTAATCGGGAGCGCAGCTGAGAATTTGCTAAAGCGGGCGTTTTCCAACCGTCGTGTGTCTATATAAAAATAGTAGCACGAGCTATCTACAGCGCGCACACACCCAGCGCGTGCAATCTTACCTGTATGGTGCGCAGCTCCGTGGGACCTTTTGTGATGCTCGTTTCTCCCTTTGCCTGCTCTGGGACGTTTTGGTGCACAAGCGCACCGAGAGCCACCCTGCAACCACGTTGACGGCGTGCCGCCATCTTCAGGTTGGCTGTGGCTAATTCAATATGTTGTCTCCTCGCCAACCACATTCTTAATTATACGGCGCGAGAGGATGAACCTTGCTCCTGTTTGTTGTGGCAGAAGCCACGAGTTTGGTGAATTTCAGTATGCATTTGTAACGAAGTTTCCTCACCTGTCTGCCAGTGTTTCAGTTCCCTGATCGGCTTTCCAGTTCTTCCGATCCTCGTATGAGAAGTTCTGCTTGAGTCTCTTATCCCGTTTTTTGTTCGTTGTGAGACTCTGGAATTTTGCAAGTTTACAAAGGGAAATCTTCAAAATGAAGGTACTTTCGTTTTTTTAAATTTTCTTTTCTACCTTTTGCCATGTGTATACAAGCAAAAATCTTGTCATAGAGACATTATGGAGGTCGTGCGTTTCTCCTTCCTTCAAGACTTAAACTCTGTTACATGATGAAATCATCATTGGAACTTGGATATTCTCATTTAAATTAATCCCTGGTCCTGTTACTACTGCTTCTTACCTGCTGCGTTTGGGCCTGTACTTTACTCGGGTGAGAGTTCGCTCACCGGTGTTTCCATGTGTCCTTTCCCAGTGTTTTTTTTTTCTTTCTTCTTGTGTTCAATGCCTTAAGTTCTTCTGTAATGGCTGTGTTAATTTTTTTTATCCTCTAGTAGTTCATTCTTTACTGGCTGTGTCTTCAATGGAACATGTTCTTTTCTTGCATAATGATTGTTGGGAACTGTGCAGTTAGTTGTAATGATGCTTCCTACTTTTACGTGGTTATCGTTTAGTGTTGTTTAACCACCCATTGTAGTACGAATTTATTGTGTTTGCCTGAGACAGGTGTTTTTTCAAGTGCTTAGTATGCGTGTCTGCATGAGTCAGATTTGACATTCAGTTGTGCATTTACTTACCTTATATGCAGTTACTTTCCTTATGTGCATTTACCTTAGTCCTGTGTGGAGTCCCTTCCACACATCACAACCCAAATTTATGTTTGGGTGGAGTTTATTGTTGCTGATTGGAGTGATCTTTACTTGTTCTGAGTAGAGCTTTACATTTTAAGTCAATTGATGTGTGCTTGATTGGTTACGTGTAGACTGTTCTCTACACATCACACCCTAACTTTCTGTTGGGGGAAGAGTTTTGCGTGCCTACTTTATGTGCATTTACTTACGTGATTTCAGGTCGCTTCTTGCTTTGGTCTGCATTGCTCCTTTACTCCCTTGGACGTCAAGGTTTCCTTTGCTAGATTTGGGTTTTTCCCTCGCACATCAGGGTTTGCGTTGGGAATCCTTTTGGTTCTGTGTGAAGCCCCTTACACACATCACACCCCAATTTGTTGTTGGGGGAAGTTTGCTATAATTGTGCTTGTTACTATGTTCTGTGTGGAGATTTTCCATGCTTGCATATTTTTTTTATCGGTTAGTTTTCTTTCACACTTTTATTGTTGGTTCTCTTGTGCTTCTCGTGTTTGCCTGGCCAGCTTGCACGACCCTAGTACTTGGGTTGTTCTGTAGTCTGTGGTGTGGGAGTGTTTGGGTTGCTTTGCGATAGAAAGGAGGATGGTGTGCATGAGTCATTGTACTTGTGTTATGTTTCTCCCTCCTTACTTCATTTTCTCCGCATGAATGTTCCATCTTTAATTTTTCATGCTATCCTTCAAAAAGTTGTCATCTTATTTATTTCTTGCAATGTTTCTATTGCCTTTTGAGAATTCCGTCTTTTCCATTACAAAGAAAGGGGATGTGTTATACTGCTGCTGCTCAGCCTGAGTGTATGTGTGAGAGAATGTTGGTGAATGGAATGCTCGTGTGTGTGAGTGTCAGTTGGAGATGGGCTGAGCAGCAGTGAGGCTGCTCCTGGTGGGGCTCTCTTCCCTATAACATCTACTTGAATAAAGATACATGAAGATGCCACCTGGAATGGACATTACTTTATTACAACAGCATGTTATGATAGTCAAAGGTCATGGGGTGGAATGTAGTGCCAGAGGCACTCCCATATATTGGGACCACGTTATGACCTTTGACTACTATTGTTTTAATTGATTTTAGGTGTTTTCTTGAATGTACGACATAATTTTTCCTGCATGTGCATTTTTTCCTTAAATTTCTTTCGTGCCTCCTTGTAGTTTCAAAGGGGGAGTGTTTGCTTTTTACAGCCTTGACAGGAACAGAACGTGTGGGATGTGCATTTGAAAGCATGAGAGAGAGAAAGGTGTGGAATGTACTTCTAGTCTCGGAGTGTAGTGTTATATGCAGTGATGCTCAAATGTGCATTATGTTGTACATTGGGAGATGAAGTGTGTAGTGCTATAGGCAGTGGTGCTCAAATGTGCATTGTGTTGTACATTGGAAAGTTTTATGAAGTTTTTACTATTGGCTTTGACATGCCCCGATGCCATCTTGAATTCTGACTCTGTCTAGCTTGAGCTTTGCGCACACAAGCAGGCCCCCAGATCACTCAAGTTGTTTAGGCTATTCACGTTTGAGTTTGTTTTCTGCACTGTTGGAGACTTTCGTAAGCTTCACTAAGATAATGTGTGGGATGCGCACTTGGTACCTTTCAGAGCAGAGATTGTTGTTGCCCGAGAAATGGGTGGAATGTACAGCTATGTCTCGGAGCCAGAGCACATTGGCCTGGCCAGCTTTTGTCTTGACCTTGACACAGACCAGTACGGTCAGCTCGGTTTTTTGTAACAGAAGAAAGGGGGCGAGGTTTCTAGAAACTTCTCCTCAGGTTGAGTAAAAGGTATTAAAGGCGGGAAATCTTGGCACCTAGATGGGAGCTCGCTGTGGAGCAGACGTGTTGCCACAGGGAACTTTTTCAGGGTCCCGATCGAGGCTTCTGCCTGGCTGTCAAGGGCTCCTCCAGCCGAGTTGGCAAGAATGCAGAGAGAGAGCGATCGGTTATGTATTTCTTTTGATTATTGGCATTGTGATGTGTGAGTGTGTCTGTGTGCACATTTAAGTCTCCAGTGGTTATAATCATCTGACGCATTTAGTGTATATACCTTTCTGATTACTTGCATTTAACAGGGCTTATTTCTTGCAGTGGACGTCCAGTATTATTATCTGCTTGAATTTTATTCCATTCATTTAACAGATGCATTTGCTTACTTATAAGTGTGTTATTATTGCTTGCACATATATATCTCTATATACATTTGAATGTTGTTCATTTGACAGCTGGGCAAGACTTTTTGTTAGAGAGTGTTGCACAAATAAAACCCCACGCTTTATTCTGAAAACTGTCTTTTGATGTGCCTCATTTTATGTGAGTGAAATCCCTTTCCAGGTGTTTTTATTGCTTCGCCGAGGTTGTACCTCCATGTGTGCCGCTTTTTCTATTATTTGGGAGGGCGAAGCAATACATTTTGGCATCACTTTGCAGGATACGAAATTAAAAGAGGAAAAATGTTTTCTAAAATGTCAATGTTTTCAGTTGCAGATTCCCAGATGCCAACTGAGCTATTGGGGTGGTAAGTTGCCTCTAATGCATGTTTAACAGATGAGGGGCAAGCACAGATACCTAAATGTTTTCAAAATGCTTCTTTTGAAGAGGAACACCAACTTGGTATTTCAGAGAGAGAAAGTTGTCTCATTTTGAACACTGTTCGCAGCATGTATGAAAAATGTGAGCAGTTAGAAAAAGAACGTAATGAAATACAAAAAGAGTTTGTTTAAGTTAAAGAGAATTCTGATAAATTAATGAGTGAAAATAGATCATTGAAAAAAGAGTTGCAGATGTACCAGGCAGCGCAAGATCGAGAAACTGTGTGTGTGTATGATGCAGCTTATATTACCAGACTGTTTAGATAGCCAGAGTGAATCGCCGACAAAGATTGTGGTTGAAGGAGAGCTGCAGGTTAATTTACAATGCTCTCAGGAGGTTTTAATTAATTCTATGGAGGACTTTCCTCAGCCAGAAGTTAAGGGCATTTTGGACCGATTTCAGCAGAATCCGGAGCAGGATTTGATAACATGGCTTGTATGTTCGTTTGATTTAGAAGCCTCTGAAGTGATGGTGAATGGAGAAAATGTAGCACAGTTTTATGCACTTAGCCTTGACTGTAATGTGCAGGAATATTTTAGAAATTACAGAGAAGATAAACAAATCATCCTGTTAGAACTAGCGGTTGTTGGTTGCAGTTACAAGTCAGACAGGTCAGTGAGTGACAAACCTTGCTTTACATGGAGAGACGCTATGCAGAAACTGAAAAAAGTAATTATGAAAAATGCTATATTTAAACATGACTCTGAGTGGGGAAAGAAGCAGCAATGTGTTTTTGAATCTGCAAAAGAGGTTATACAATGTGTTTCAGATGTGTGGCCAATACAGAAATGAGACATTGAGTTACATGTAACAGTTCAGGGGGAGTATGCCACTTGGAGTATGTGGGAAAAACAAGGAAAGAAGAGGGTGCTCTTGGGCTTTTGGATTGAAATATTGGCAGATGCTTTGGAAAACAGTTGTTTTAGTGTCACTGTACTTTGACAGACTCTAGGCAGATACAATTGTTTGTGTGTTTTATGCTCTGATAGACACAGGGCAGATACAGTTGCTTTTGTGTTTTTGCACACTGACATACACTGGGCAGATGAAAATAAGGCACAATATGATTTTGAAATGTCAAATTTTTCTAATGCAATGGATGATGAATTCCCTTGAGTTATACAGAACAGCACAAGAAGCAAATGTGATTAAGTGGTACAATCAGGCAGAAACTGCAGTTTTGCATGAACAGCTGGTGCAGGTCCCAGTAGAAAATCCAGGGGTGGTCTACGCTTGAGGTGCCTGAGACACAGGATTCCCCGGTGAAGTGGAACAAGGAGTTGTGGCAAGGAATTTGGAAAATGTTACTGCAAAGCACAGGTACTGTGTATCATGTAGACGCTCATTGTCCCATAAATTTACTAGACAGACTCTTTAATTTCCTTACAGATGAAAAGGCTAAAATATTGGAGACAGAGGTGGTGACGCATGATTCTGATTTGGTGGCCATGACTAAGTGGAAGCACCTGGGAGAGAAAGACACTAACAGGTGGGCAGAGAATAAAGGGATGCATATTCCCCTAGACTTACTTAGAACTGTGATTTCTATTTGTCAGCATGCACAGCACAGACCAGTCCCACAGGAAGTGAGGGTCCAGTTGGAGGAAGGAAAATTACCAGCGCAGATAGGGCAGATGGATTGCCTTGGGCCCATGCCAAATGATCAGGGATGTACTTATTCAACAGTGTATAGAGAGATAGTCAGGAAGGGGACTGCCCCAGCCCTTCTCACTGAGCAAGGGGTAGGAGAGTTTGACTCCACTACCAAGAATCCAGAGGCCAAAGTGTGGGTAGAATTCTCAGATAATTTCCAAGAACCAGCTGAGAACCAAGCAGACAGAAAAGATGAAACCTTGTCATCAGACCCAAAACAGAAAAAGGAGAACATGTGTTTTCTGAAAAATATTTTTGCAAGAAGAGTGATGCTTGTTTCTTTTTAGATCATACTGCAACGTGTTGATGTACCTGATGTCCCTGCGATGCATCTGCGTGCCTGTGTCTGAGTGGGGCCGTAAGGGTGTGGGAGCCCCTATCCTGAAGTGACCACCTGACAGTGCAGACTTGCACCGTTGCTGACATCCTTTGGCTGAATCGACCAGATGAGCTTACCTAGCAGAGACTGAATTGAACTGATTTAAAAAATGAAATATGATGATTCCAAGCATACTTTTGAATGAAGAAAAATGTTAAAAAGTAAATATTTCAAATATAGCAGGAGGGCTGTGTATATTTAAACAGTTAGGACTGATGGAGGATATGTTTTCATTAAATCCAGAGTGTTACAGGAGAAACTGTTCAGTTTGATGAAGAAGATTTTGAGATTCCTTTATTGTTTTACGCAAACTACATAAGTTTGGCTGCTTCAATGAAAGAAGTTCAAGGATTATCTATTCATAACACTAGGAGCATTAATAAGTTAACATGTTTGATTATGCTTGTGTATTCATCACACAATTATTTCTGTAGCTGAGTTATTATCAGATATGCATGAGCTATTTTAGATGAAGTAATATGTTACATGTTTTTATAATGTCACTGTTTTAATGTGTGCTTCATTTTATATTCATGCTTTCACTTAAAAAGTTGATTTTAGATATGCATGTTATGATAGTCAAACGTCATGGGGTGGAATGTAGTGCCAGAGGCACTCCCATATATTGGGACCATGTTATGACCTTTGACTACCATTGTTTTAATTGACTTTAGGTGTTTTCTTGAATGTACGACATCATTTTTCCTGCATGTGCATTTTTTCCTTAAAGATTTCTTTCGTGCCTCCTTGTAGCTTCAAAGGGGGAGTGTTTGCTTTTTACAGCCTTGCCAGGAACAGAACGTGTGGGATGTGCATTTGAAAGCATGAGAGAGAGAAAGGGTTGGAATGTACTTCTCTGTCTCGGAGTGTAGTGTTATATGCAGTGGTGCTCAAATGTGCATTATGTTGTACATTGGGAGATGAAGGGGTCGATTCCGATCTCGGTCGGTAGGGCTCCGAATTGGATTCGGCTTCACCGGATCCGAGTCGGAGGCTTTGTTTCCGACCGAGTCGTACTGAGGACCGGACGCCCAAGTACGATGCGATTGAACGCGAAATCGCCGACCGACTCGTTTCCGGGTGCGAACCGCTCCGTCCGACTCGTTCGCACTCGATTCGTACCGCGCAATGGAGACATTTTACGACCGAGCCAGTACGATGCACGATCCGGACAGCCGGATCGAGTCGGAGCCTCCGACACGAAAAAGCTCTCGGAAGCGGACTTCGGGTGTCCGTGCCGTACCCCCCTTCACCCGTAGCCGTACGAGTCGGACACAGGGGGGACCCATGGGTCCCCCCTATACATGCGTGTACGGTGTGGATTGCACCAATGCGTACCCACTACAGGGGGCCCCCTTGTGCGCAACGTACCCATTGAGTCAATGGGAGCCCATGTACGCGTCGTCCGACCGAACCGAGTCCGGCAGCATACGGCTGCATCGTACTCGCTCGGTCGGACTGCAGGGGTCCGGCTCGGTCGGAAAACAATCCGGATCCGGATCGGTCGGAGAGCTTTCCGACCCAGATCAGAATCGGCCCCACAGTGTGTAGTGCTATAGGCAGTGGTGCTCAAATGTGCATTGTGTTGTACATTGGGAAGTTTTATGAAGTTTTTACTATTGGCTTTGACATGCCCCGATGCCATCTTGAATTCTGACTCTGTCTAGCTTGAGCTTTGCGCACACAAGCAGGCCCCCAGATCACTCAAGTTGTTTAGGCTATTCACGTTTGAGTTTGTTTTCTGCACTGTTGGAGCCTTTTGTAAGCTTCACTAAGATAATGTGTGGGATGCGCACTTGGTACCTTTCAGAGCAGAGATTGTTGTTGCCCGAGAAATGGGTGGAATATACAGCTATGTCTCGGAGTCAAAGCACATTGGCCTGGCCAGCTTTTGTCTTGACCTTGACACAGACCAGTATGGTCAGCTCGGTTTTTCGTAACAGAAGAAAGGGGGCGAGGTTTCTAGAAACTTTTCCTCAGGATGAGTAAAAGGTATTAAAGGCGGGAAATCTTGGCACCTAGATGGGAGCTCGCTGTGGAGCAGACGTGTTGCCGCAGGGAACTTTTTCAGGGTCCCGATCGAGGCTTCTGCCTGGCTGTCAAGGGCTCCTCCAGCCGAGTTGGCAAGAATGCAGAGAGAGAGAGCGATCAGTGAAGTATTTCTTTTGAATATTGGCAATGTGATGTGTGAGTGTGTCTGTGTGCACATTCAGGTCGCTAGTGGTTATAGTCATCTGATGTGTTATTTTTTAATATTGGCATTGAGATGTGTGAGTGTGTCTGTGTGCACATTCAAGTCTCCAGTGGTTATAATCATCTGACGTATTTAGTGTATATATCTTTCTGATTACTTTAACAGTGCTTATTTCTTGCAGTGAAAGTCCAGTATTAATATCTGCTTGTATTTTATTCCATGTATTTTATTCCATGCATTTAACAGTTGTATTTGCTTACTTATAAGTGTGTTATTATTGCTTGCACATATATATATATCTCTGTATATACATTTGAATGTTATTCATTTGACATCTGGGAAAGTCTTTTTGTTAGAGAGTGTTTCACAAATAAAACCCCACGATTTATTCTGAAAACTGTCTTTTGAT
Organism: Calotriton arnoldi; assembly: GCA_963921515.1. Lineage (NCBI taxonomy): Eukaryota > Metazoa > Chordata > Amphibia > Caudata > Salamandridae > Calotriton > Calotriton arnoldi. The sequence continues at coordinate 139,720 of CAWUFW010019832.1, forward strand.
GTGCCTCATTTTATGAGAGTGAAATCCTTTTCCAGGTGTTTTTATTGCTTCGCCTTGTTTGTGCCTCCGTGTGGGAGTGCGGTATTTTCTATTATTTGGGAGGGCGAAGCAATACATTTGGGCAATGGGTCAGTCCACTTCAGCATTGGTTCTATTTCACTGTTAGTGATGGCATTTCAACTGATCACATGACAGTGAGTGTGTTTCAGTGACATGGGTGGGGCAGTCATTTAATTCCATTTCCCAATATAGCTTTACTTTCATTTCACACAGCGCTAACAGGGCGCTCACTTGCTGCACATTTCGTCTGCAGTACAGTGCATCCAGCTCTGCCACTACTTCTGAACCAGGTGGTCATTTTGGAATGGTATTTTCTATAGTGTACCATTGTTTTACCATTCCAAGATGGCTATCACCGTTAAAAGCAACTTATTGGCCATTGGGCAGCTGCACAACAATGACACAGTAAGCACAATACAATTAAAAGATGACCACCAAAAGTTTACTGAATGGCTTTCCTTGAATGGTATTGTGCATAGTTTACATTATTACAGCTTTGTGTAACCAGTACCTGACCCAAGCCTCTGTCCCACGGCTCTGTACAAACAGCTTGTTTTGGCACCAAGCGCCTTCTCAAGAACATCTTTTGGTGGCTTCCTTTGTGCTCCCGGAAGACACTCACCCAGGCATTAATAATCAGTCACCTGGATTATAGCAATGCCCTAACCCTCACTTCTAACGAATCCCTTCTATCAAAATTGCAGGTCATCCAAAACACTGCAGCACATATGGTAAACAACCTGCCTCCAAGTACACCGCCAGCCCCTACACTTAGAGCTCTACACTGGCTCCCCATTTGAAAGTGAGCATTATTCAAACTGCTCTGTCTGACCTACAAAACTCTGGCAGACTCCGGCCCAAGGTACCTTCAGGACAGACTTGCACTGTACCTTCCGACAGGAACTTAAGATCTAGCAATCAACTGCTTCTATGGTTTTAGAAAGTTTGGGTTTTATTTACTAAAGTTTTGCGCAGGTGCATTTGTAGCGCAACGCATTGCATTGATTTACTTACGATTAAAAAAAAAACTGTGGTCGCAGCATAAAATTGCAAAGCAAAACTTGTGAGCACCCATGCATGACTTTGTAAATCATATCCTTTGTCCCTAACTGCTGCACATCTTGTTGTGTCAGCAGCTCTGGGTAGTAAGGAGTGCAGGCAACATATTAGGGTAATCTGCGTGGGAGGGCCTCTTGGACCTCAGGCCTTATGCAAATGAGGACACAGAGACACAGTGCTGGATGCTTCTTTCCTGACTCCGCCTGCCCACACCCTTATTTATTATACCCAGCCCACGTGACTGTGGAACCGCACCAAACACTCCCGAAATGCAGATGATAGCATGAAACCCGCCCTTGAAATACATTGACATGTTCACGTAACCCACATACCAGTTAATTCACAGCTACTACATTACAATCCTCCTTTATTTTAAAAGCAAATGCAACTACAAAGCTGCAAAAATGAGAACTTGGCCTCCCAGCACTGTTACTGACAACGCACTTCACTTTAAGGCACATAGATATTCAACAACGTAATGAAAAACTTGCACAGAAAACATTTGGTACCTCAAAGAGTTCAGATTGTCACACCACATGATCTCGCAAGTGATTAGAGGGAACTGGATTACCTCACCTGGTGCGGGTGCTCCTACTCACCACTCCATCTGGCGGTTCAACCTCAGCCCCAATGGCGGGAGCTACAGGGGTGTTGAGCTCGCTATGACCTTCGGTCACTGGCTCAGGAATAGCAGGTGAAGGATCCACGCTCACCGGGCGCCTTCTAGATCACCTAGGTCCACTGTTACTTCTTCGGCTTTTCCACTGGCGAGAGTCTGCGGGTGAAATCGCTTGAACTGTAAAATGTTTCTGGTGACTTCTTTATCGCCTTGAAGGGCCATCACTTTGGTTCCATGCAGGTGTACAATTGCCCAGGGGTCACGTTCAAATGGCAACCTGAACTTGCTCCCGGGGGAATCATCTTTCAGTAGCACCAGATCTCCTACTTTGAGGTTGGACCACTTGGCATTCCGGTGCCAGCTGGCATGGGCGTTGGGAGCACGCCTCTTCTCTAGGACCCTCTGGTCATTGAGGGGGTCAGGAGTCCACTCCACATGATAAGGGATGGAGTCTCCAATGACTTGACCCATGGTAAGATGTCCAAGGGCTTGCCCTGTGGTAGAGTGTGGTGTTTGACGATATTCGTGGAGAAACTGGTAGATGGCTCACTCATATGGTTGCTGATTGGCGTGTGCAATCCTAATCACTTTGTTTAAAGTCCTCATGAAAAGCGCCACTTCCCTGTTGGCCTGGGGCTAATGAGGAGTGACCTTGTGTGTGATGTTCAGGGACTGTAGGCATGCAGCTATCTCTTGGCTTTGAAATGGCAGGCTGTTATCGGTCCTCAGTTCCTTGAGTAGACTATGGTTTGCCATTACTTTTTCCAACTTGGGTAGCACTTTGTGCGCTGCTTGAGAGGTCAAGATTTCTACTTCGGGATACTTGGAATGGCCATCTATAATCACCATGGCATTTCTTCCATTGGGGAGGCTCCCAAAGTCTAAACTGGCACATATCCATGGCTGTTGGAGGCCTTGCTCGGTTAACACTGGTGCTGTGGGGTAGGCCCTTCGGTGGCTTGACACCAAGGGCACTACCTTACCATTGTCTCGACCAACTCATCCATGAGTGGGAACTATACTTTTGTGCGAAGACAACTCTTGGTCTTGACCATCCCATGATGCCTGACACAGGTAAGTTGCACCACTTGGTTGGTAAGACTTATGGGGATGACAAGGCAATGTCCTTGTGGGAGACAGCCATCAGGGTCTGTGGCCAATTCATGGCGAACATGGTTTAGACTTTCGAGAATGTGCTGGGCTTCAGGGGTGTGTTGAGCCCAGTGGGCTTTGAACTGATGCCACTGATCACTTCTGACAGCATCTAGTGCTCTCTGGAGACACTCATCCTGTGCAGTGGCTTTCCGGATGACATCTACTGATATGGGAATAGGCCATGAATGATTAGCAATGAACCGTACATGCTCCTCGGTCTCATCAGCTTCTTCTTCTTCCTCTGGAGTGGCTGCCTGAGGATGTTGTGATAGATATTCATTCAGGTTAGTTGTCCCTGGTCAGGATTCTACCTGACAATTGTATTCCTGTAGCTGCAGCATCCACTTCTCAATTTGTGGGGGTGGCTTAGAGGCTTTGACTGAGGGGTTTGTGGTCTGTGGTGACCACAAATGGGTGTTGGTACATGTATAAGAGGAAATGACGGCATCCCCAATGTATGGCTATTAGCTCCTTTTTGATCTGCAAGTATTTTTGTTCCATTTGGTTGAGGGATCTATTTACAAATGCTACTGGTGTCCATTCCACCTCTTCCTGTCATTGCATCAGCATCACCCCCAACCCTTTGGGGCCAGCATCCACCGCAATGGTGGTTGCCCTCCGTGGGTCAAAGTACATGAGGGTCCTGTCGGCTGATGAGGTGTCGTTTGTCGCTTGAAAGGAACGTTCTTGCTCCACACCCCAGGTCTAGGGGACTGCAGACTTGGTTAGGTCTTGGAGTGGTTGCATGAGTGTCGTTAAGTTCATAATAAATCGGCCACAGTAATTTACCATGCCTAAAAAACTGCGAACCTTGGACACCATGGAAGGGGAGGACGCTTCTTTAACGTCTCGCACCTTTTCAGGATCAGGTGCCACCCCTTCAGCTGAAAGCATGTAGCTGCTAAAGTTAAGCCTCTGTTTGAGGAATTCACATTTGTTTTGATGTAGGTTGAACCTAGAGTCCCATATTCGTTGGAGGACCTTCCTCAGTCTGGCGTTGTGCTCTTGCACGGACTTAGTGCACACAAGAATGTCATCACTGACACTGACTACTCTGGGCAGGCCTACCAAGAGTTCCTGTATGGTGTTCTGGAACACCTTGGCGGCGCTCAAAATTCCAACGTTCAATCTCCTATAGCACCGCAGGCCAACACCAGTGGAGAATGTTGTGATATATCTCGACTATTCCAATAGGGTGAGCTGGTGGTAGCCTGATCTTAGGTCTACCTTTGAGAACCAGCTGGCTCCACCTACTTCTCCTATCATGTCATCAATGGTCGGGATCAGGTGATGTTACCGTTTTATGGCTACATTGGAGAGCCACATATCAACGTATATGTGCACTTCGCCAGCTACTTTATGCTTTCAGATTACCACGATGGGGGATGCCCAAGAGGTAGGGCCTGACACCTTCTCTATAATCCCTGCGGCCTCCAGTTTTTCCAATTCTGTCTCCACCTGAGGCCTCTGGTCAAAGGCGATTCGCCTGTGTCGTTGGGCTACAGGTTGTATTGGCGGGTCAATGTGCAGCTTTATTACCTTCCCTTTCGGCATCCAATGCCATCAGACACTTTGGGGAATTCTGCCAAGATGTGGGAGACTCTTTCCTGATGTACCCCAAACACAAAAATGACCATCCCAAGAGCTTCCGCTGTCCGACTACCAAGCAGCATACCATGGCCACCCTCGGTGACGTAGATCTGTGAGTCTACCATTTGGGATCCGTGGGTAATAGGCGTTTGGAATTTCCAAAGCATTGGTAGCAACGTATCTTGTCCGTAGGCAAATACCCGGATTGCAGCCTTCTGGAGGGATGTGGCTGGTTGTAAGGTTTTGTATGCTTCCGCCGACATTATGTTAATGGACGTCCCTGTGTCTACAATTGCCAAAAGCGGATGCACTCCCACCTGTATTTGACACCTAAGTTAGTGGTGCGGTGAGTTTGTAACGGTTCCTACAATGAAGACAGAGTGTATTGTGTGCTCTGTATCCTTATCAACATCAATGTCTCTGTTATTCTCCTACGCTTCCGGCATGGCATAGACTATTGTGCGTGGTGTCCACCCTTTGCTTGAGCGACAGACTTTTGTAAAGTGGTTGAACTTCCTGCACCCTGCACATCGCTTGCCCTTCGCGGGACAATCTGCTGGATGATGGGTTGGACCACCACAGTAACCACATGAACGAGCTGGGGTTGTGACTTTCTTGGGTTTGCTTCGGCCCGACAGCACAGACTGGTTCGTTTGGTCTTTACCGTCCTTTGTAAGGCAGCCTCAATGTGAGAAGCGTGGGCTTTTGACAACTCCTTGGAGTGGACAATAGTCAGAATATCTGCTAGCGACTTGCCTGATTCTTGCAGGATATGCTCGCGGAGCTTCACCGACATACAGCCCTGAATTATCTGGCCCCTTATCTCTACCCTGTCATCTGCGAACCCACATGTGCTCACTAGCTCTTTCAATTGGGTGTAGAATGTGTTGATTGATTCATCCGTGTGCTGCCTGGCCTGGCGGAAGATAAATCTTTCATATTCCTGATTTGACATTGGGTTTGAAGTACACGTTGAGATCTGCTATGAGTGTTGCATGCGTCTTCAGGGCAGCTTCTGTGATAGTATTTGAGATTTTGTGAATGGTTTTGCCCCCAAGATGGAGACTCATGGCCCTTTTCCTCTCATCTCCAACTTCTGTGGCCTCAAAATAAAGCTCCACCCTTTATACCCAGCCTCTCCACCTGGGTGCTTGCCCGGTGGGTGCTCCTTCTACCACAACAGGTTAGATGACGGGAATGTTAGCTATAGCAGTGGCCACTGACTGGCTGGCGGGCTTCTTGGGAAAACCTGGGTATTACTGTGCAGAGAGTTCTGGACTTGCCGTAGTGACCTCACTCACAATAGCTATGTTCTGGACGTAGGAGCACCGACAGCTGCAAAGTTCCCACTGTAGCCCGGACGTGACGCTGATATTGATATGCAGACTATTCTTCCCCTCAGGGCTCAGGCTGAACAACTATGCAGAGGTGGCACTCCTTCTGTGATGTCAGTAGTGGGCGCCCTGTGCACTCCACATACGGCCAACACGCAACAGGGCTGGCATGTAGGGCCCTCGTGTTGTAGTCGTGCTGCGGTGGTGAAGACTGACAGGCTCCACTACATGTGGCACATCTCAGCATGCCTGCGACAGCAGCAGGGGACCAACAACAGACAAGATGGCTCAGCGCCTCCAGTCACAGCATGCAAAAGACCAAGGGGCTGATTTACAAGCCCCTTGTGCCACCCGTGCGTCACTTTTCCCATGTTAAAAATGACGCGCAAGGGGCTTGTAAATCTGCCCCCAAGTGCGGCACGAACACCGCGCTCTCCAGGAGGGAGCACACGCCGCACACACTCTCTCACCGCTGGAGTCACACTGAGCACCACGGGTGCAAAACAGCCTCCGTGCCAATGTTGTGTAGGCAGCTCTGGGTAGTAAGGATCGTTGACAACTTGTCAGAGTAAACCACGTGGGAGAGCATACTAGGCTTCGGGCCTTATGCAAATAAAGACGCGTAGACACCATGCTGGATGCTACTTGGCTGTGGCACAGGTGGTCTCTCCTTACTCCGCCTGCCCACACCCTTATTTATTATACCTGGCCCACATGACTGCCGGACCGCACCAAACACACCTGAAATGCAGGTGACAACATGAAACCCCCCTTGGAATACATTGACATGTTCACGTAACCCACATACCAGGCAGTGCTTTAAATGGGCCGGTACTGTCCGGTACGGAGTACCAGCACTTTTTTATTTTGCGAGGGAGAGTACCGGCACTTCTCAAGAGAAATGCTACACTTTTAATTGGAGAGTACCGGCACTTCTTAGAAACAAGCAGGTACTCTGGTACAGAGTACCTGCACTTCTATTTTTCCATTTCAAGCACTGATACCAGGTAATTAACGAGTACTACATTACACCTCTGTTCGCACAGAACAGCAATCCCCCTTCTGACACTTCCTGTGAGCTAAGCCCAAGTTGTTTATTGTATTGAAGGACGCAATGGTTTCATATTGTTGCTATCAACCACAAAATCTTTAAGGTGCAAGGAAGATTCACCAAAGCCTTGCATTTTGTTTTGAATGAATGTCAGCATTTCCACATACGGTTAGTGGAAAAATGAGAGGGCGGGTGATGAGGGCGGGTGATTGCAATTAAACCCAAAGAAGCATAAGGAAGGAAATAATGTCAGTGAAAATAAATGTTATCTGCAATGTTATTATTATCATATAAAGGCACATTTTGTTTCCGGACCAACAAGGTTTTTGCTAAATCAAGCAATAGTCTAGAATGGAACCTTTTAAACCAAAAACTTTTGTTGAAGTTTGAACCAGCCTGGATTAAGGTTTCTGTTTTTCTTAAAATCACAGATCTGATTCACCTTGTCCTAGTATCGACTCCTAAAACAAGTATAAATTGCTGTGGACTTTGCCATACTCACAAAGGGACACCCAATTTTGCTTCCCTGTATTGTCTATCGTCTTTATTTGTAGCAGATAGTGCAGTCGGAGAATTATACACTAAACTTCACTACAGCAACCCAATTATCCTCCAGGAGACTGATAAAATACTATAGCAACACAGAAATGCTCCTGAAGGAACTAATTCATAATAAATAGGTTTCTGAATTATTGACTGGATCAAGTGAAAAGCGACCAAGCATCCTATCACATATACCTTTCAATAAAAAATTAATTTAATTATACTAAAAATATATTAGTCATTAGGCAGCGTACACTGTCTCATATCTGGATACATGAAAGCATTTATTAAACTTTTCAATTTTTCAGTACTAAAGCAACAAGAAGTTAGTGATAGTGAAGGGGTTGAAAAAAGCACCAACATATGTCCTGTGAAAATCATGAAATTACACGCACATATGTGACATATATATCTGTAAAGAACCACTCTTAGGAAAGAGTGTCCATAAAGTCTGTATACTCTTGGTTGACGCTCAGAGTTTATCTCATAAGATGCGGAAATGACATCTACGTTTGGGTCTTATGTTGTCATGTGCATAAGCCCATCTTCAGGACAATGTAGCTTTTTCCAAACACTGTGAAGAAAACAATAAAAGTAACAAAATGCTCTATTACTTACCGGTAATCTTCATTACTCCGGGTCCCGTTGTCCTCGTCCCATTCATTGACAAAGTGGAGATAACCATCTCCCGACAGAAAAAAAGACCAGAGGAATGCTGGGACCCTAATACTGCCCCTCCCACCGGGAGTACATAAGCAGTACTTTACCCAGCATCCCGCCTGTACAACCAAGCCCACACAGGAAGGCCGGCCGCCCGGGAGGGAGGGAGGGGCGTATGAATGGGACGAGGACAACGGGACCCGGAGTAATGAAGATTACCGGTAAGTAATAGAGCATTACCCCCAGGTCCCTTATGTCCTCGTCCCATTCATTGACAAAGTGGAGAATACCAAAGCAGAAAAACCGGCCTTCCGAACCCACCAGCGCACCCAGGAAACCACACCAAACGCAGCAACCCAAGGGAGCACAGAAAGGAGAGAGCGCCGCAGGAAGCAACCGGCCAGCAACCCAGAACAGGAGAGCAGGGACACCAACAAGGACCGGAAACAACCAAGAACAAAACAGAAGGCCAGAGCCACAACAAGGAGCCCGCCAACCAGAGAAAACCGGAGACAGAGCAACGAGGCCCAAAAACCCAAAAGGAGACAGCCAAGGGAACCACCGGACAAGGCCGACCAGCCCAGAATCACCAGGAAGGCACACCGGACTCGGCAGCCGCACAGACACCTAGCAAACCCCGACCACCCCGGAGAAGGCCAAAGAAAGAATCCAAGACCGGCCCACAGGGCGCAGGCACAAGCACCCAGACCAACAAGAAAGGAGGGAAACACAGGCCCGGCACCGGACCAGGAAACCGAACGATCCGGCCCCCAGAGAGCCCAGAGGACAAAGCCAACCAAACCTCGCAGAGGAGGCCAGGCCCCAGGAAAGAAAGGCAGCACCACCAGGGCCGCCAAAGGACAACCACCAAGCACACAGCCCAGAGGGAGGAGCCCCAGCGAGAGTCCAGGAGCAGCGAACCAGGACCGGACCCCAAACACCAGAGCAGCAGGGGCAGAGGAGGCCAACCCCAAAGACCACAGGCCAGAGACGACCCCAGAAAGACCCAACAAACAGCCGACCAAACAACAGAGAGGCCAGCAAAGACAGGACACCAACAACCCGGAACTGAAGAGGCGGGGACAGGGCCAACGGCCACAACCCCAAACCCCCAACCCCAAAGGGAGGGAAAAACAGGGCAGGGTCCAAGCCCAGGACAACCCGGAAAGCGGCAGACCCCAAACCAGGAACCAACCAGGCACAACCCGCAGAACCACAGAGGGCAGACAAGAACAGGTGCCAAGAGGGCGGAGGACCAGAGAGGAACCAAAGCCGGGGCAGAAGCCAAAAAGACCGCACCAGGCCCAGTAGGCAGCCAGGGCAGAAGCAGCGGAAAAGGGCCCAGGGCGCACAGCACCGCGACCCGAAACCCACCAGGACCGACCCCAGCCAACACCAGAGAGAGCGGAAGGAACCCACGCAGCACAAAGGCCGAAGCCAAGGGCAGGGAGGCCGACAGAGTCCCCCAGCACACCACCGCCGGACCACACAGAAGGCCAGAAGAAACAAACAGAGGAAACCGCAAAGCGGAAACCGGAGGAAGCAGAGAAGCCAGAGGGCCAACCAGCAGCAGACCCCGGACAACCCGCAGCCAGGAGGGCGGACCCCACAGAGGCAACGACGAACACCACAGAACTGCACCCCAACAAGAGAAGGGGGGGTACCCGAAACAGACACACACCGGGAGCAGATCCCGGGGAAGTAAGGGAAAGACAGGGGCGAGCCAGGAAACCAGAACCAGGAAAGAACCGGGAACCCCCGGCAAACACACCCCACAGCCGGCCGAGAAGCAACAGCACAGCCAGCAAAACCAAAGAGGCACAGCCAGAGGCCACGACAAACCAGCAGGAAGCCGGCAGGCCAGGAGCAACAGGAGGCAACCCTGGACACGCCAACCCAGAAGCACCGAACACCAGGACCCACACAGGCCCGAAAAAGGCAGCAGGAAGAGGGCCAACAAAGAAGGAGCACCGGGGCAACTCCAACAGCCCACAACGGAGACACCGGGAGCAGGCAGAAACACGGACACCCAAACACCGGTGAAGCAAGCCCGGGAAGAGAACCGCCGGCAGGAGCAGGCCCAGGAGGACACACCAAGACGGCCCGAAACTAGCGGAGCGACAGGACAGGCCACCCAGAGAGCGCACAGGCATGGACGCAGGGCCGAAGAAAGCGACCAACAGGCGCCAAAAAACCCGCAGGAGCCCGAAAGCCCTGGCGGACCCCAGCCAGGCACCAACGACGGGGTCCAGACGAGAACAGGACCCCCCCAGGGAGCAACTGGAAGAACCGCAGCACAGAAGAGGGGAAACAGGAGCCAACGCCAAGGACACGGCAGCAGCGAAAGACAGCCAGGCCCAAACAGCAGCGGCACGAACCCCAGGGACCAAACAGGCGAACCGCCACAGGGAACACACCCGGGGGGGGAAGCAAAGGAAAGGAAGAGCAGGAGCCCAACCACACCAGCCGGAGGAGCCCACAGCACCAGGCACCCCCAGGCGGACCCCAACCAGGACCGCCAAGGTGAACCCCAGAGAGTAAAGGAGAACAAGCGCCGATAGGACGGCAAGGCCGGCGGCACAGCACCCCTCAGGCCCGACAGACACCCAAACCAGTCTGAGCAGCATCGGCGGCCGAACCAGGAGGGGCGGCCAGGACCCACCGAAGCCAGCCAAAGTCACGCCCAGGAAACAGATCAGGAGCGCAGCAAAAGCAGGGGAACACGAGGACAACGCCAAGGAAACCCCAGAAACCAGCAACAGTGGAGAGCGCCAGCCAGCCCCCAAGAAGCAACCCCAGCACACAGAAGGCCCCGGGACAAACACCGGCAGCCCGCAAGGAGGCAGCACCAGGGAAAGACGCAGCTCAGCAAAGGCAAACCCTGAAACACAGGGAGGCCAGCCCACAGAACGGTACGAAGGCAGGAAAAGAGCCCCACACCAAACCGAAGACAGCGGGGTGAGAGCGCCGCACAGAGCACCAGGCACGACACCCGGAAGACCCGAGAGGAACCAGGTACAGCCCACGGGAACCAGGAGGAAGCAGACACCGTACCACACCACGGACCCAGCCACCCAAGGCCAGACCACAGTACCTGCACCAGCAACACCACGAGGAGCAGGACTGCGCAGGCACGACAGAAAGAGCGGGGCTTTAGACCCCGGCAGCAGAAGCTCAGGAGAGGGCAAGCACCAGCGAGGGGGAGAAAAACAAAAAACAGCCGCAGAACAACCGCCCTCACCAGACAAAGTGCGAGGAGCACGGCGGCCATGCAGGCCCAGGAGGACCACGGAGGGAACCCCGGGATGACAAGCACCACGGCCCCCGCGCCAAAAAGAGAGGCAGGAACACAGCACCACCCAGCACGCCAGCCGAGCCCCCCGGAACACCCCGAAGGGCTGGGAAAACAAGAAAGAACCGCCACCCAGACAGGGGCGGCAGGGCCAGTGCCAGGATGCACCACAATAGCAAAGAGGCGCCACGCTGCCAGGAACCAGGACCGGACAAAAACACCCCACCAGGCACCCAGCACAGCGACAGAGAGAACAAGGCCAGGAAGGAAGGGAGACGGGCACAGGGGACCACACGGATCCCGACAAACGCCGCAGCGCTGCACCGCCCGCACCAGCCCCGAGCCAGCAAAGGCACAACCACACAGAGACGGGGTGCCAGCACCGGGCAGGAAACAGCCAGGGAACAGCAGTGGAGGACCGCTGCCAGGGCACCACCCGGGCACAGCAGGGAGGGGGGGCGCGAGCCGGACCCTGGAAAGGAAAAAACCAGAGCAACTGCAGCGATGTCCACAACCCCAAGGCAAGACACCTGCAAACCCAAAAAGGCAACAGGAGCGAAAAGTGCCCAACACGACGGCAGACTCGGCAGCAGCCGCCTTTAGAGTAGAGGAAGTGAGGAGTCCAGAAGCACCGTATGTGGAGCCGACGCTGAGGCGTGAACCCGGTTCCCCAGCACCAAACGTGCCGGAATGTGCAACGCAACCGGACCCCATGGAAAGCGCTCCAAAACCTGCGGGTCCAGGAGAACACAGCCAAAAACAGCAACGTCCGCACCACCACAACGGCGGAACCAGGGCTGGCCCAACCGCCGAGGAGCAGGCGGCAAGCGGAACTCACCCCGGAGCCAACAACAGCACCAAGGCCCCCACCCCCGCGACTTCAGGCAGCAGAGCGCGTGGTACAGGAGCGATATATCGCAGAACAGAAGCCACCAAGCGTAACGCACCCCGGGGCGGGGGACCAACACCAGCACCAAGGCCCCCACCCCCGCGACTACAGGCAACAGAGCGAGTGGTACAGCAGCGCGAAATCGCGCGTACAAAAGAACAGAAGCCGCCAAGCGGAACTCACCCCGGGGCGGGGGCCAACACCAGCACCAAGGCCCCCACCCCCGCGACTGCCAGCAGGAATCCAGGGGAAACGGCAGGAACACCGCAAGCGAGGCACGTCTCACCCGGCCAGGCTCGGGAAGACGCGCCCGCGACCCGGAAGGAAACGTGAACCCACGCCCCATCCGCAAAGGGCCGGGCGACCAGGCAGGATTCCGGCAGGAACAGAGACTGACTCCCAGCAAGCCCAGCAGGCCGGGAGACAGCCCAGGAAACCCCGCGCCCGCACAGCCAGGCAGCCGGGCGAGGGGAGGAGAGAAGACCACTACTCCAGGCCAGCAGGAGCAGCACCAGCAAATCCAAGTCCATTCTGTCGACAGACAGAAAAAAAGAACAGGCGGGATGCTGGGTAAAGTACTGCTTATGTACTCCCGGTGGGAGGGGCAGTATTAGGGTCCCAGCATTCCTCTGGTCTTTTTTTCTGTCGGGAGATGGTTATCTCCACTTTGTCAATGAATGGGACGAGGACATAAGGGACCTGGGGGTAATGTCCCACATCATTCTTAAACTATGAACAAGAAGATTGACCTGATGAATCGAAGCTACTTAAGTGGGACACATTGTGTCTTAGATTCTCATTTTTTAATCATTTAAAGCGTATGAGAGAGGACAACAAATAGTCTGTGAACATGAGGAATAATCCAATTAGTTAAATATTTGCCTTTTACAATTGTGCACGACAAATCCTAAAGTTTCACTCTTTAGAACGTTAAAGAATATTATTGAGATCATAAAAACGCAATCCCAATTAGGATTAGTTCTGCCACTTTTCTTTTCATCTGCACAATATACTCTAGTTTACAGCTTCATATGTATATATTTTACTTGACAACGAATATTTTTGCAGAGTGCCTGTTGCTCTTTAGGCGAAGTGAAGTGAACAATTCTTCATTGCATTAGTATACTTGAAAACTTTGTACAATAATAACATTAGTGTATTATAATTTATTTATCCTTAATCAGCGTAGTACATTTTAATAATCGAAGATAACATGATCATTTAAACTCCGTTAGTCTTAAAATTGCGCTCAGCCAATCTTAAAAATGTAATCGTACAACCAATAACTTTGTCTGAAGGATCTTTGAAGCACAATGCAGTTACTTTTCTAATAGTTCTTATCCCAGTAAGGAAGACTGGTTTTAAGTATTTCTTCCAGAGTTCAAGTAGTTTAGAACATAGGCAAAGCACATGTTCTGTTGTCTCCTCATCAAGGTGACAAAGCTGGCACAGTGTTTGTTTATTACCCTTGTGATGCCATACACCCTCTAATTGAAGGATAGATTTATAAATCACATTAAAAAGGTCTGTCTCGAATTGGAGTCCAAAGAGGTTGTCTTTTCATAGTGTGAGCTCTTTACAGGTTTTTAGAGCACTTATATTTAGACAACTGTTCTAAATCAGCCAAAATGATTTGATTTTCTTTAATTATCAACTTCATTAATAAATTATATTTTTGGCTCCCCATCACGAAGATGGATGGTGGGAGCTCATAATCTGCCAATATTCCTTTAGGTTCTGACTGGCTGAAGAGAAATTATTTTCAATACAGGTGAACAATTCCTTTTGAACTAATGCTACTAAAGTATTCTCATCAGCTGAAAACAGTTGCAGGCATAATTAATAAAATTAATAGTATTATTGACTGTGATGGGAAACCCAGTTCAAGTGTTAGTCTGCAGTGCTATGACCTTAGATTAAAGATAATCCAAATACTTCTTATAAATAGCTTTTCCAGCATACGTATGGTTTGCTTATTCAGGGCAGCTCCATATTCCAAGAGTGGGATTAATTTAGTTTTAACAGAAGTAATGGTTGTTCCAATGCCCAGTTTCTATATTTGTTACAAAACTGTTTTGCAGCGTCAGTGATACTTGAAAGTTTGGTAACTAAGTGCGTTAAATATGTCTTCAAATTTAGTTTATTATCTATTTTGACTGCAAGAAAAGTATACTATGTTATGTGCTCCATCTTTTGACCCAGTTATACCTTGACTAGGTGCACCCGAAGAACATTACTTTTGTTTTACCATGGTTCATTCTTAATCTGTCTGAATTATTATAAACTTGTAGACAATGTAATAGCGCTGTAGACCATTTTCTGTAGAAAATAAAAGTACTAAATCATCTGCATATGTTAGATGGGTTACTGAAATCTGACCCAGCTTAGAGGCATCTGCATTATTATGGTCTTGTGATCCTGGAAGGTTAGCAATATATATTGAGAAAAGAAGTAGTGCAAGAATGCAGCCTTGTTTTATGTTTATTTTTGGGGCTAAATCTTTCCCGTCTAATAATTTACGTAGACCCAAGTATCTCTGTGTAAATCAGTTATTAGCTGGGGCAAGGCACTCATAAGATCATATCATTAGGGCTTTGTTCCCGGTCGATCAGCAGCCCATAACCTACATATGCTATTCGCCCTACTTGACTTAACTTAAACCCAGAACTTGATGCCGCTGCTTTGTTCCTGGACACCACTAAGGCATTTGGCGCCCTGAAGTGGGAGCTCCTCTTTGTGGTGCTGCAGAGGATGGGCGTGCAGTGTCACTTCTTGGACTGCTTTACACTCAGCCAACTGCCAGAGTACGCATCAATGGAACTTTATCTGACTCCATGGCTTTATCCGGAGGAATGAGGCAGGGTTGCCCACTTTCGCCTATCCTCTGTGGTGGCCATGGAGCCTCTTGCAGCCAAGTTCCGATAACACTATTCCGAGCATGTGCTGCACTATACTAGCCGACATATTCTAATATCCCTATTTGCAGATTACATGGCCCTATAGATCAGGGAGCCCACAATGTGTCTTAATGTCATTAGGAGAGAGTACATCAGGTTTGGGGCACTTTCAGGTGTCCACATAAACTGGAGTAAGTCACAGATGTTTCCTCTGAAAGACAACAATCCAAATTTCACGACACAATTTTCCCTGCATTTGTGTACTGACTCTCCAAAATACCAGGAGATCAAGGCCCATATGTACGAAATTTCGCTTTTGCAATTCCCAAATAGCAAATCCATAGAAATTGCTATTTGGGAATGGTAAAATGGAATGTATGTAATCTGCAATTCCCTAATAACGATTCCTACGGATTCACATTCGCTATTAGGAAATCGCACAATTTACACATATGGGCTATAATGGCCACAAACTACTCAGAATATCCAAAAACATGTCACATATTCAGGGTCAGACTAGGACAAAAAATAGGCTTGCCCACCTGTATAAAGATGCCCCCCCCCCTTACCGAACCATATAGCTAAAATAGTGGCCACGTTAGCAAATCAGGCCACTTTTGAACTTGTAAAGCCACACTGTAAGAGTATTATGCAAGGTATGGTAGATTGCGCTCATTTCTGTATGCTGCAGGCAGTGCTTGTGGTAATATCTTGGAACTCAACAGTAAAAGCAAGCATTGCCGATGTCAATAGGTCTGGCTTTACAAGAATGTTGCATGGCAATGTAAAGCATTACAAATAAATACCATGGGAACAAGTATGTATTTTTCTGGAAGCAAAGAATTGTAGAATAATATTGGTGTACGATAGAAGGTCAGATGACAGGTGATGAAGGAGCGCCAAAGGCAAGCCCGTCTGTGCCCATCCGCGCCTGGACCACACTCAGCGCCAGGAACCCTGGCTGTCCGACCACCCACAGGTACTCCGCCGCCGAACTCTGAGCCCTGAACCTTGTACGCAGAAACAACTACTGCCTTGTTTCTCCTCGCTCAACGGCAGGGCCATTCACCTGCAACCGCAGTCTCTTTGCCTGCAGCTCAGGACCTCTGCCTTCACAGATACCTGCACCACTCCCACTTTGCCTACCACAACCACCCCGGTACCTCTCCGAGGCCTCCTGCTCAATGCCCGATCTTTCTACAAACAAACCACCGAAGTCTGGGACACCATCACCACCCTCACCCCTGATGCAATTTTCATCACAGAAACCCGGATCAACCCCTCCTCCACCCCGACATCGCCACTGCAACACCCATTGGCTACAAGATGGCACACCGAAACCGCACCAACAAACACGGAGGAGGCGTCACCATCATCCACAAAGAAATAATGCAATGTACCACCGCCAAGGGTGACACCACACCAACCATGGAACACTTCAATTTCCAAATCCACACTGAGGACAGAACGACCATCAGAGGCACCCTCGCCTACAGTTCCCCAGGACCGCGCACCAGTTTCTGCGACTTCATCGCCTCACTAGCCATCAAGTGCAAGTACTACATCTTCTTTGGAGACCTCAACTTCCACCTGGATGACCCCATGGACACTAACTCCGCCAACCTCCTGGAATGCATGAGCAACATTGGCCTGACCCAGCTGGTCACCGACCTCACACATAGAGCAGGACACACACTGGGCTCGATTTTCATGGCCAGTGACAGAGTCAAATACAGCCATGCCATAGAACTCACCTGTACCTTCCACTCCATCGTCCACTTCACCATTGCAGGATCACCATGCACTGCCACCAGCCCCCCATCACCCCCTTCCACAGCTGGAACTAAGTAACACAGGCCCAATGAATGGACGCCCTTAATACCACCCAGCCCGACCCCATAACCAACCTGGAACAAGCAGTCCAGAACTTCACCACCTGGATCACCAATGCCGCCAACCAAGTTGCCCCCATCCACCAAGCTAGGACACGCAGAGCCAACAAACAAAGCAGCTGGTACATGCCAGAACTAAGGACAATGAAACACAGCTGCAAACAGCTGGAGAGAAGATGTCGCTTCAGCAGAGACACCACAGGCCGAGCCACTTTCAAGTCCGCCCTAAACAAATACCACCAGCGACCCAAAGACGCAAGAAAAGACACCCTGACAAACCGCATTGAAGGAATCACCAAACAAACCAAGGAACTCTTCAGCAATATTTCATTTGATACAGGATACTGCTTTGCTAGCCGAATGGTATTTTTTTAAACTGAATAATGTTGTATGACGGAACCACGCATGTCGTTACTATGGAAGTTTTTACCACAACTGTGCTTTTATCAGGCATGCCTTTACAATGTTTTTGCAGGTAAGTATAGACCCTTTACATTATATATATATATATATATATATATATATATATATATATATATATATATATATATATATATATATATATATATATGTACACAAGCAACCAGCTCCCACAGAATTAACCATGGAAGAAGGCACGGACTTCAGGCAGTTAGGATACGGCATCTGTTTTATTAGTTCAGATCAGCCTCAATCCCAAAGGTAAAAAAGAGACGCGTTTCGGCTTGCTAGAAGCCTTTGTCAATCTGGTTGGCGCCATTGTAACAGCAGTAAATATAGCCCATCCCACTTAATGCAATAATAGACATAAAAAACATACTGTCAAGCACGAAATCACAATATAATCCTATAATGAGTATGCAAAATTTCTATGCGTGGGTAACAACGATGTAACAAATAAATACATTTGATAATGTCTAAATTGCATAGTGCATAATATATCGTTGTCATGATTTCATGCATATATAAAAATATAATATTCAAGTCATCCGCGCTAGTCGGAAAGTTGATTATATATGCTTCGCGCCGCCAAACCCCCATTACGTGTCGCCTGAATAATAAAAGAAACAAAATGTATTGCGTGCATTAAAATAATCATGCTGTTGTTCTTCCCCTCAATATTCATTTCACAGTACCCTCTGGCCCAACATGTTCGTCAACGCTGGTAACAGATCCGCCAGCATATGGCCTCTGACCTCTATTGCGGGAACAATGTTCTCTTTTGCCCAGCCTCTGAAAACTCCGATCAAAACGCAATCATCAAAGGGCATAGGGACAGGAAAAATAACAGCCGCTTCCCCGGGGGCCCAACTATGCACAAAGTGTGAATATTCAACTAGTGTGTCAGCCTCCCAGCGCGTGCTTTAATCTCAGCGGGACTACCCATCCCATAATGCAGCTTGCCATTACTATAAATAGCGGAGTTTCACAGGCAGCAAACCAGCCTCAAAGTCCGTTAAAAAAACATACAATCTGGACAAGGTACTGAAGTTAAAAGCAATGCCATGTAAATAGTCAATAAAGGGGAAACAAAGTCTCAATGTCCTGATTAACAAGCAGCATATCAAATTGGATTCGAACCAGGCACAAGTTCGAGATTGAGGGAGACCGATGAATAAAAATTGAATTCGCCAAACAAACCTCACCGCATCGGCATAGGCCATCCGCGGTGCCCAGTCACCAGGTGGCGCCAGTCTTCTGGGCAAGGCATTTCTTGCTGGGAAAACGTAGAACCCGCGCTGGCAGTTGCAAAAACCGCCCCGCTACGGGCCCCGGGTCTCCCTCTGCAGTCATCCTCGTTCCACTTCCCGGCTGCCAAATATATATATATGTGTGTATACTTACTTGTAAAATACTTACATTATTGTAATGCATGGTGAAGGCATATGCGTGGTAAAAACAATTAACAAGTAAGTATAAACCCTTTAGTTTTATATATGTAATATATAAAAATATGTACTGACTCTTCTAGTGACAGGTCAGAGACACATGCTTTAACTTCAGGAGTCCCCCAGGGTTCTGTGTTGAGCCCTCTGTTATTTGACATCTACATGCGCCCTCTGGTGGATGTAGTTGAGAGCTGTGGCCTGACCCTATTTTCTTACGCAGATGACACACAGATCATCTTTGCTTTGTCATCTGCACAGAATCATGAACGGTCTGATCTTAGCCTGGGCTTGAGCCTCATCTCCTCATGGATGAATAACAACTCGCTCAAGCTCAATGGTGATAAAACTGAGGTAATGATTCAGGGTAAGAATTTCTCACTGTGGGGCCCACAACATTGGCCAGAATCTCTGGGAGCTCTGCCTATTCCATCTCAGAAGGTCAAAAATCTGGGCTTTCTCCTGGTTGAGTAGCTATCCATGAAGCTTCAAGTCGCTAAGGTGACTGCCACTTGTTTCACATAAGTGGCTAAAAAATATCATTTGGATGATCCCTGCTCCAACCCAAAGGACTGTAATTCAAGCCCTAATCTTATCTAGATTAGATTATAGCAATGTGATATATTGGTCTGCGGTACCTTCAGGACTTAGTGGTGCCTTACTGCCTGCTTGATCTTTGAGATCTCTAAATCACACTTTGTTTACTGTGTCTAGGTTACATTTGACTTGCATAAAAGGATGTGCTTTTGCATATTGAGGCCCGAAACTCTGGAATTCCCATCCAGAGTTGCTGAGAACCTGTGCGTCACTTCTTGCTTTCCGTAAAGGCCTGAAGACCTGGCTTTTTTAGTTTGCTGCTTTTGTGTACTCTCTTACATGCTCTGCGCCGGGAGACCCCATTGGGGTAGCTGTGTGCACTATAAATTGTAATACCATAACATAATTGTAATAACATATATATAACCACCCAAAACCCATACCCACTCAAAGCCCTTAAAATACCCTTGCCATCCAAAAATCCGCACCCACCCTAAAAACGCCCTTGCCCTAACATATTATATATATGTGTGTATATATATATATGTATGTATGATACACTTACCTGCGAAATATTTTTTGGGTGGTAGTGGCATGCGTTGTGCAGGCAGGTCGTGGTAGAAATATGCGTGGTAAAGACTGTGTTGTAATTGCTGTTTCCCTATGACAACATGCACACAAATAAAGCAGATAATATTTCTCCTCCTCCTTCTCTGCCTCTCCGCCAAAATCCTCATCCTCCTTGCAAGGATGTCCATCGCCGCCATTGGGAATGATCCTGATGCATTTTGGTTGCCTGTTTTATTTTTTGCACCTGATTACAATCAGATCCAATTCAATGGTAATTGCATTTTCTAAATGCCCTTTTTGCGACGAGTTGCAATTAGGAAATGCTATGTACATGCAGTTTCCGATTTGCAAATAGGAAATCCCTATTTACGAATTTCCTATTTTGCAAATCGCAAAATGTGATTTCTACTGGGTAGAAATTGCATTTTGCACCACAGTGAATGCATTTCGTACATGGGAAAAGGGCATTTTGCATCTCTTAACGGCCCGAAATAGCGATTCGGATGGTTAAGAAATGCAAAATCCATTTGTACATACCAGCCCTGGATACATTGAGACAAAGAGATAGTTATGCTAGCCAATTACGTCACAGAAGTCAGTAAGATTACCGAACAGATAGCACTGTGAATATCACTGACACTATTACTTCCTGGGCGCATAAACGTCATGGAAATGGTAATACTCCTGAAGATACTCTATTTATTTCTGAACATACCCCTTCTCCTTAAAGCCATTTTTAGTACCCTTAAAACCCAGCTGATCACACTGGTCTGGGCAGGTAAACAACCCAGAGTTAAGTGGGAAACCCTCTTGCTGCCCTTTCACAGGGTCGGATTTTGAGGCTCCGGATCTGAAGCTATACTATCTATCTGCCCAGGCACACTTTGCCACATATTGGTTCCAGCCATCACCCTACCTCCCCTCAACTAGCAGTCAAGATAGATTGTAGGTCTCCCATTTCCCCCCCCATCCTTTATTGGCACACCAACTCTTACGTTTGCGGTAGATGGGCCACTGTCGCATGTACCAGAGTTTGGGACAGATTGTGTAAGACGGAGGGCACAGGATATCTTTACTCCCCTCACTTCCTCTGAGTTACCATCTCTTACAGCCAACTACAGACTACCCATGAAGCAATAGAAACATCCCTACTGAAGGTGAGAGAGTTCCTGACATGGGGAGATTTATATCGTAATAACTCCTTCCTCACACTAGAAGAGTACAAAGGAGATACCCACGTACCCCCAATATCTTCTTATACTACAGGTTGCTGGGCAGGTGCAGCCTTGTTATACCGGAATTTCCCTTGGAGCCAACCACTCTCACAGCCCTTGAAACATTACTAGTCACCACCACCACCCCACCAAACACCTAATCACCAAATTGTACAGCTGGCCCAGGCAGATTGGTTAGGCAGGAAAAACTGTCTAATGCCCCCCTCGCCATAGGGAAGACCTCCAATGACAAGTGGGGCATTGTTTTTTTTCCCCAAAAATAAAGTCCCTTTTTGGGGGTTTTCATTTGAAA
Organism: Calotriton arnoldi; assembly: GCA_963921515.1. NCBI lineage: Eukaryota > Metazoa > Chordata > Amphibia > Caudata > Salamandridae > Calotriton > Calotriton arnoldi. The sequence continues at coordinate 161,260 of CAWUFW010019832.1, forward strand.
ATTAAAAAACTGTAACTTTGCTATATGGCTCCGTCTTGTTGGCGGTTACTGTCAAAGCATTAAATGTCCACCAGCCCAACGGACATTTATACATTTGGTTGTGAGAACCTCTGCCAGGGCAATGAAGTTATTTACTCCATCGCCTTGGCGGAGGGCGGCTTGACCTCCAAAATATAAATCGGGCCCTTAGTTTACTGTAATGAGTAACTGGAACTGCACGTGGACCTATTAGCACTGACATCTAGACCCAGAGACATCTGGGGTTCCTTTAAGACGTATCTGCTACATCAGCCTGGTGGGGTGGACGATGATGTGTCTGCTGATTTGTGATGTGAGATATGTCATGAAATGCCTGTGGGCTACTCTGGATGTGTCGTTATACTTACTGGATGTTTTAGCATAACTTGTTATTCATTGAAAAACTGAGACCAGAATGTAATGATTCTGGTGCAATTTACAAGTCTGTACTCTTCACACCTTTGGTCTAATCACGTGCCAGGTTGTTCTACAATCAAGATTCATTAGATGGTAACCTAACCAAGCCAATAGCCTCACTTAGATCACAAGTTACATTTTGGAAATCCCGAACTGTATTCACAACTGGCCGAATTGAGCAAGCCATAATTATCATACTTCCTTGCTTGCTTTATTACTTTTCAAACCTGACTTTGCAGCTTCCCAGGAAATGTTTTTTTCTCCCTTTGCTGGATATTGGGTGATCTCGTTTGGAATGTTAGCAAACACAGGGTGCCGTTAGCCAAACTAAAGCTGCCGACAGATCAAGGAGACCTGGAAGCCCTCAGTTTTAAACATTATTATTTGACGATGCAACTTCGATGGGCTTCCCTTTGGTTTGTTGGTCATTCATTGGTGGATGTAAGCCTTGTGCCTGTCTTCAGCAAAATGAGAGTACTGATAAATTTTTTGCAATTCTATGTAAAATACAGGCTGAGGGTAGGATCCCCAGAACCTCTGGCAAAGTGCTGGCTTAATGTTTACTTTCCAACTAGAGACCAGGCGCGGCCGGTACAGGTAAGAGCGGTGGGGCAAGGTGGGGGTGGGGCAAGGGGGAAGTCGACATACGACGGGATAGGGAAAATAAATAACTAAAACCACTTACCTTGCGCTCGCCGCAAAGGTAAGTGGTTTTATATATTTATTTATTTTATTTTCCCTATCCCGTTGTATGTCGACTCCCCCCACCCCACCGCCTCACCGCTCTTACCTGTACCGGCCGCGCCTGCTAGAGACAAGACACATGGTGGACTGTAACCGATGAACAACCTGCACATTACATAAGGATGGTTCGTTCTGGTGAATGATCAAATCCTGTGAGACATACAGGATTATATGTTTGTTAGTGTGCTCCGATCTCCTTTCACCATGAATGGAAACACACAAGAATCTACACAATGAATATCTTTTAATACTTTATTAAAATCAACGTACTAATCCAGTGCTGACCATTCACATCGCTGTAACTATGAAAATAAACAAAATTGTGACAATAAATGCAATCCTTAAGCAAAATATTGAAAATAGTTGCTAAATTGTGGCAGCATTTCATAATTTCATTTCATTGTATGATGAATGCAGCTGTTTTAGCACCAAAAGAGGTGGCTTCCAGCCCCCATATACCCTATCTGAACATAAGCCTGATCTTCTGTACTTTGAGAAGGTTGTTCTCTGTCTCACTGTATCAGTTAAAGTGCTCCCAAGTAATCTGATAAGGCCAGACTAGTCCTGAGAAGCGTCACGCGTGTGGCCTTCGCGGAGAATGTGTACAGCTACAGCTTGCACAATCCAAGTCTTCCGAGACTCTCACGAAGTCGAAGATTCCTCTCTGCCTAATACTTGGCTGTACCAAGCTTAAATACACTTTTCTGGTTATTTTGAAATAGACAAACCTCTTGCAGAATGATGTAAAATGCAAGAATTAACAAATTAATCTGTTGTACCCTCAATTAATTTCGAGACATTATAAATCGTATGAATGGCTGTGTATGAATACTTGAGGTGCTATGAGACTATTATAAAGCAACTGTTATGTTGTAAATGTGCAAGCAATATTAAATGCAACATGCGTACAAATACATGAGCCAATGAATATATGAAATGCAGGAAAACACAACGATTACATCAATACAGTAACTGTTTCTCCCTAGTGCCCCTCCCTCCACATAATTGCCTCGCCTGCTTTGCTTCTGTAGCTTTAACAGGGGTCTTCAACTAATTGGTATTCTAACCTTGGATGTCTCAGTTATCCCTCTGCAAAGTAGTCCTAGTTTTAGATAAGACAGATCAAAGCATACATTGGAACCATAGGAAAACGCATGCTTGCTGACGGTGGGTGACTTCTGTCAAGATCGGACCATACTTCCATTTGAATCTTTAGTGGAGCAATATGGTCTACATACAAGTCAGTGTTTGGCCTACAGCAGGCTGATTAGGGTACTTCACTCTTACTGGGCAATTACAGACACAGAGCCCCCACTACAAGCTTTTGTTAAAAGTACTCTGTATTATAGCATGGCTTAGGAACCCTATACAGTCTTATATTGTAGATCCACTGACTGGCACTAAGGAAGCCTGGGAGGCAGACATAGGTAAAGCTCTTAACAAGAAGGAGCAGGGCAAGATCATAGCATACCATCACAAGGTACCACGTAATGCTCACTTCAAGTATATTCAATTGAGTATACTACACAGGACATACTTAACCCCCAGGGCACACCATAATATCTCCTCATTTGCTGATCCTGATTGCCCCAGAAGTCATGCAACTACAGCAGGGACAAAGCACATGTTCCCCCATATAGCAACCTGGGTGGAAGTGTGTGATGCTAACTAAGCTGCTACTGGGTATAGTGACATGTACTGCTTAGAATGCTATCTTCTTGGACTTGTCAAACGTCTGAAAACCAGCAGAGCTGAGTTTCTGGCTCAGATTTACCAACACTTTGCACCAAGTTTGCTTTCACAAACCTAGGGCAAAGTGTTGTGGTCAGATTTACTTTCAAACATGATTTTCATTGGGAAAGTTGCCTAAAGAAACAAAAAGTAGCACTTTGCACACATTTGCACTACTTTGCATCAAGAGCTGTACAAATGGTGGTACATGGGCGTTCCCATTCAACTACCCATGGCTTTTGATGAAAATCCCTATTTACATTTGTAAACAGGGATTTGCACAACAAATTACAACCCCTGGAGGCAGGTGTAACAGTGGAGCACCTTTTAAAAGTCTCCACATATTCCCAACTTTGCATGTGTGCCGCCCGGGACAGCACACATACAAAGTGAGAAAAGTATTAAAGCATAGTTTTTGAAGTGGAAAGGCACCCTTTGAGTACAAAACCCATGCTTGACAGAACACACAAACCTCTGCACTATAGTACAAGGGTGTTTGCATTGGTGCTTGGCAACCAAAAGAGCACCTGCGCTGGGAGAGACAAACAGCACCATATCTTGGTAGATATGGTGCTGTGCTTTACTCATCCTTCGACGCAACACAGCGCAGCAATTTTGGTTGCTGAGCTGCGTTGCATCGAAACTTAGTGAATCTGCCCCTAAGACTATAGATTTTGCCCTATTGTTATCCAAAAGAGCTCTACCCCTTAGGTGGAACTCTCAAAGCCCCCTACATTGAAACAGTGCCTCCAGTCAGTCTTGAAAATGAGCTGAGGTGGACAGTATGATCCCATACAGGGAGGAAGATAGAGGCCTGAGGAAACATCCTAATCTGAGGCACTGGGAAGAGATTGTGATGGCTCTTATGAGTGAAAATAAAAATGACAATAGACCCCCCTGAACATTGTTGCACATACACGATTACCCAATAGGAGGTTGGGTACACAGACAAGCGTCAATCACTATACCCCGTACATAGAGGTCACTTAAAGCATGGGAAAACCTACCAGCATCCCAGGAGTTAGTTATGTCCCTAGTACTAAGCTTTCATGCTACCTTTTTATAAATCTATTTTTCTAATGTGGCATAATGAGTTTATTATTTATCTTTGTCAAACCAGCTGTTAAGGGGCTGATAAACTGCATGTTTACCAGATTTTATTTGAGACCCTGTATAGTGGTATCCTAGCATATTTTCTCCGCCTGACTGAGATTTTGTTTTTTCTTTCGGTTGATGTTTAGTTGAATAAATTTGTCACTGCATTATGTTATGCTGGTGTGGTATGCAGTACACAAACATGTCCAGTGGCAAGACCAACCACAGCTGCAATCACTGCAGTGAATGGAACTCAGGAGCAAGAACAGCAAACAAAGCTAGTGGTGAACTTATCACCCAAAGGTTTGACCCCTACAGAACTAAAAGTACTGGAGAGAGGTCTTGTATTCGTACCAACTCCCCAGGAAGATTGTTTCTGACTTCACAAAGAACTACATAGTTTCTTTAGGAAATTAAGGTTGACAGCTTTCTTCCAAGACAAAGAACCCTGCACCGAGATGGACACAGGTCTTAGAATCCCATCCAGATTTACTCCATACGAAGGAATGACACCACACGAGATCCTGACCTTTGAACACGCGGTCATCAAGGATATTGGTACCATGAATACTAAGATACCATTTAACAACATCTCTTCCCAAGAAAGGAAAGCCATCGGACAATTGACGGACGACGAGTCAATCACAATAAAGCCAGCGGACAAAGGGGGAGCAATCGTCATACTACAGACCACTGACTACAACAATGAATGCCTGCGACAACTAGCGGAACAAAGATATTACAAACGGATTATCACTGATCCGACTACCTCCCTGACGACTAGGATCAAATCCATTGTGAATTCAGCTGAAGCACAAGGATGGATCTCCAAGAAAGAAGCAGAATTCCATGTCAACATGGAACCGAGGACTCCATATTTCTACATCCTCCCCAAATTCACAAGGGAATCCTCCTGCCCCTTGCCCACCCCATCGTCTAAGGCATATGTTCCCTTCTGGAACCTCTAAGCAAATTTTGTGATCACTTCCTGCAACCCTTTGTGAGAAAAATCCCTTCATACCTTTAAGACACAAGAGATGTTTTGAACTTAATTGCAAACATAGAGAGAAGTGACGAGATCGACCTTTTGATGACCTTAGACGTGGAGGCGTTATACACCAACATTCCACAAAAAGCAACTCTGAACGTTGTGGAGACGTGCCTGCTAGCTGAGAACTGGACCTCACAAACTCTGATTAGTTTTATCATGGATTGCGCCACAATAGCGATGCGAGAAAACTTCCAGTTTCAACACACCTTGTACCACCAGATCCAGAGCACATCAATGGGTAGCACTTTCGCCCCCAGTCTGGCATGCCTGTATGTGGCGGAATTTGAACGTATCAACATCCATAACAACAATCCATATTCCACCAAAATCCTGATATGGCACCGCTACATAGATAAAACTCTCACACAGGGGGTCAAAAGTAAGTAAGCGCTACAAAATAGAGTCATCTATCCTATACTACTTCCAAACAATTGTTACTCAGACACGATATAGGGTAGCAGGGTGCAACTAGGAAAAGGCTGTGACAGGAAGGGGGCACAAAGCGTGTTTGGACGAAAACCCTCACTCACCCGAGGGTGACATGCTTCATCATTGGGTTCCTTCAGCACACTGGGACCGCAAGGTACCCAGTGTGGGCTACAACTTCCCCGCAGGGAAGGAGCAGGAGTGTTTTATATAAAGCACATAAGATTTCAATACCTCAAGGGTGACAGTGAGGGGCAGAGTGCAACAAAAGGTGTGTGTTTAAAACTATCTCCGTATGGACAACAACTTTATTCTTACATCCTACGGGATAGAGGATAAAAGCAATGTGAGACAGGGTTATGGATGTGTACCCTGTAATGTGTTCAACATGTTTCTGCCCTAAATGACATCTACGTTCAAGGCATTCATCAGGACCAAGATCTTATGTCACTCTACTAGAACAAACGTGCAAAAGTAAAATAAGAAAAATACGAAAAGATACTCAGGCCTCTACTCTTGACCAACAATGCGTCGCAGTAACAATCAGTGCGGTAGGTCAGAAGGCCCTGCGAGAGAACAGTAAAAACAACATATCAAAAGGGAGTATAACAAAACACCTAAGTGCACCATCACTATACACTCCGGTGAGTACCTTTTCCCAATGAGTTCATGGAGATCTTACCTATGAACAACGTGTACAGTCTGACTCTACCATCTACAGAGTCTCTCACCACGTAGATTTCTCTAGTTAGAGGTACAATAAAAATGTGTCACAAGCATGGACAAGCCAGCACACAGACATATACTACTGTAGGATGTTTTGTATCAAGATTTAGGGGCACTTATCCTCGTTATATTCTAGATGGATAGTAAGTATGTCATTGTGGACTGTGCACCATACAAGGCCCAGAGGCCATGCCATCATTAAGCCATAGTGACGGATACATAGTATCTCCATGGCAGTCTATTGTGACCTTATTCACATATCACAATAAACAACTGTGCAATGCAGATGGACAAGCATAGTGGCAACTAAAATACAGGGGCCCTCATATGTAGAGCCTTATAAGTCCTAAACTGTAGCGAGGCCCAAAGATATAGCAAGGCCCAGACACTAACAAGCAAGGGGTGTTGGAAACTAAATGTGGTGATCTGTGAAAACGTGAAAAAAAAACCACGGGATGCTACAATACGGGTAGCCATCTAAATCAGCCAAAATGATAGGATGCCATAGTGTTGAACACTTCTTCAAAAAAGCGGAGTCCATAAAAGCAATAATGTAGACTTTGTCCCCAAATAATGACAGCTTAATTACAAGCCTAAGGAAACTGGCCCGTCTAGGAACTATCAAATATGCCAGCAACAGCATTGAAATAAGGCAACCCACATGAACTTAATAAAAGGACCCGACTTTGCTGGGATATGCACCGTATCAAATGGCAAGCAACATCGGGCAAAACCATGGGATGCGCTCACCTTCCGCTATGTGGTGGTGCTCCGTCGTAGACTCTAGAGGGAGTGACGGGCCACCCGTCCTGAGTGCCTTATATGCAGAAGTGAGATTAAACAGTGTGTCTACTGGGGATTGAATCCGACGTCCGCATGCGTCCTACGGCACGCGCGTATTAAATGCGCGATATATCAAGGTTGTTAACTCTGTTTGCACATATGGGACACTGATTATGGTCCTCCGAGTTCGGTCCAGATAACTATGGATTTACACTTGTAGCGGACCCGCGTATTTAATTCGAGTGCCGTAGGACGCTTTGTTATATTCCACGCTTCTGTTTGTTTACTCCAGGTATCATGGCAACGTGTGGGCAGAATGATGTTTCCGCGTTGCTCTGACTACCGCCCACATGCACGTTGATGTTCAACGTCATGCGCATGCGGACGTCGGATTCAATCCCCAGTAGACACACTGTTTAATCTCACTTCTGCATATAAGGCACTCGGGACGGGTGGCCCGTCACTCCCTCCAGAGTCTACGACGGAGCAGCACCACATAACGGAAGGTGAGCGCATCCCATGGATTTGCCCGATGTTGCTTGCCATTTGATACAGTGCATATCCCAGCAAGGTCGGGTCCTTTTATTAAGCTCATGTGGGTTGCCTTATTTCAATGCTGTTGCTGGCATATTTGATAGTTCCTAGACGAGCCAGTTTCCTTAGGCTTGCAATTAAGCTGCCATTATTTGGGGACAATGTCTACATTATTGCTTTTATGGACTCCGCTTTTTTGAAGAAGTGTTCAACACTATGGCATCCTATCATTTTGGCTGATTTAGATGGCTACCCATACTGTAGCATCCCGTGTTTTTTTTTTCACGTTTTCACAGATCACATTTAGTTTCCAGCACCCCTTGCTTGTTAGTGTCTGGGCCTTGTTGCATCTTTGGGCCTCGCTACAGTTTAGGACTTATAAGGCTCTACATATAAGAGCCCCTGTATTTTAGTTGCCACTATGCTTGTCCATCTGCATTGCACAGCTGTTTATTGTGATATGTGAATAAGGTCACAATAGACTGCCATGGAGATTCTATGTATCCGTCACTATGGCTTAATGATGGCATGGCCTCTGTACCTTGTATGGTGCACAGTCCACAATGACATACTTACTATCCATCTAGAATGTAAGGAGGATAAGTGCCCCTAAATCTTGATACAAAACATCCTACAGTAGTATATGTCTGTGTGCTGGCTTGTCCATGCTTATGACACATTTTTATTGCACCTCTAACTAGAGGAATCTACTGTCGTGTAGTTCCTATATTACCCATACAGGACCTGCGCATTCGGATAACATAAACTGTGGGTTTGGTGGCAGACGGATTCTGAGCACCCCCACCGAGAATGTTAGCCTGTTTGCATAAGCTAGCTCACAGTGCCACTAGTGTCTCCTCTTATCGGGGAGAGAATAGTTTCTGGCAACCTTGGAATATGACAACCCTGATCCCTCAGAATTGTGGAAACAATGTACTACCTTTCGCTCAGTCACTCGTGCTAACTTATCTTGTCTCAGAGATACACAGAATAAACAGCCTGGGCGTTTCAATAAGGGTTTATTGAACAGTCGTTATTCTTGTGTAGAATATATGAGCTGCAACAACCATTAGACAGTAGCAGAGATATATGATTAGCAGTACAATGAATATAAATGGATAGCACAGTTCTACCATCTTGCACTACGCATGAATAAATACATGAATATAAAATGCATTGATAAAAGAAAGCGCGTACTCCTACGATGCCTATCTAGATGTACCTAAGTGTACCTAGCATGTGAGTAGGTGTGAAGCCAAGAATCCCTCTAGGATTTAGTCAAACCCCATTACCTGAAGTGAGAATGTAGGAGCCCTTCTTGGTTTCGAGTTGGACACCCAGTGAGGGATGTTCAGACCACTGTCAGCTGGAGCGTCTGCATGCAGGAGCCTCAGCGTCTCTGGTCAGTGTGTCGGCCTGGAAGTCTCGGTTCCCTCTAACTAACAATAGCAAGATGTGCTGTATTTATATAGAAAGTATCTAGGGTTCCTTTGTCCCTTGTTGCTTGTATTAGCCATTGTTGGATGTGAGGATGACGTATGGGATGAACCGTGTACGTAGATATGGGGAGGAAGGTGGCGTAGCCCCAGCCTGGTTTCTGAGAACCCTTGAATATTCATTCACACTGTGTGAGTCTATTGATGGAGTTATAGGACTCTATTGTTAGGAGAAACCCTCCTTCTGCACCCAGGACTAGAACTAGTTAAAGGTTCAATCCTAAAAGGCCCGTTACAGTGTAGTGTAGGGGAGACAATGTAGGTGAAAGGGTATGATGTTACCCGGGCCTATATTAGGGTACCTATATGGAACATAACACCCACTCCTCTTCCGAACAGTCAATAATGATAAAAATGCTGGTGAACCATTTCCACTATTCAGGTAGTAGTGCATTAAAACCATTAAACCCATCACGAAGTGTTATAAAAACATTTGTCTTAAAATCATTTAAAACCATTTTTAAGAGGTGAAAAAGATAAAGATAAAAAATCTGTTACTTCGAAAATTAGTTTTTTTAGGGTTGATACTTAATCCGAAGTCCTAATTGAGTTCGTTTATATAACTCGAGGCACTACAAGCGTTCGAAGGCCATGCTTTTTCAGCGAAAGTGTCAATTTAAAGGAAATGTTCCAAATTTAGTTGAGTTTTGGAGAAAAAGAAAAACTGAATTCTTTCCCAGCACACGATGAGCCAATTATAGATTAAGTGTCCTGGCTGGGAGACGCAACATCATCGTTGCTTGCTGCTGTAGGGGACGGTCCTTGTAACACCTCGCAAAGTACGTCAATGGAGCATAGATGATATTCAGCACTGCCAATAGCTGGAGTAGAGGCAGCCGGTGCTGTAGTCGACACCTCAGTGCTAGTGGTGCTAGCAGTTGAGCTGATGCTTAACCCAGTTGTAAATGGCACCTGCGGATTCGCGAGGAATGCAGCCATCAAGATGGGAATACGCTGGGGACATTGCCGAGCGTGGGCCCTCAGGGGTTCCAGCTGGGTATTCAAGTCCGCAGGCGTGTCCGTTGCAAGTGTCAGACAGAGGTCCAACATGCATTCTTCACCGCAAAACAGGCATCGAAGAACAGGTAAGATGCAGTCCATCCAGACTGGTCTAAACGATAGGAACCAAGAGGCGCTTAGTTCCCTTAGGCGAGGTGTGCCTAGATGTTGTACCATGCGTTCACGGTATTTGCGCTCCAGGAGCGCTTTTGCCATCTCGTTGGTAATTGGGCCGTCCATTGCGGAGCAAAAAAATGACAATCAGTATTACTGCGATAGAAAGCAGGATCAGCAGAAGACCTCCAAAAACGCTTCCCAATACGGAGTGTATAAAATTTGGAATAACTCCGAGGATTGTCTGAAAGGTGCTTAAAAATCCTGACCCTATGGTCTCAAATAGGTGTACAATACCACTCGTATCAGACATGTTAAAGATACGACCCACCATTTCTGCGAAATGAAAGGGGCAGTTTGTACGTATAAGTGCATGTATCTCGGTCGAGGTCCTTGCGATTTGAAGATTAAAGGTCTCTCGAGCGGAGGTTAAGGGTACGGGTTGCTGCAAAAGCATGGCTTTCAGTCTGCTCAAAGTATCAAATTGTATAAAGGAAACATTCAACGAACGCCATAACGGCGCCTCCTTGACTGTATTTGTTGGGGGAAACAATACTTGCATACAGCAAGTAACCCTGGAGTTCACAGTGACCAGATAGGCAATGCCCGGAATCATCCCACAGCAACCTTGATCGTTCAGCATCAAGTAACTCCCATTCGAGAGGAGCTCGAATACCGGCGTAATCACGGCTGCTGGAGTCCCTTTCATGTGGCAGGACAAGTTTGCTATTGAACCATTGCAAGCTCCGTGCAGTGAAATGTCCTGGCACATGAG